>CAJFCX010000431.1:0-18194 GCA_904066255.1 Eimeria sp. OTU-X
GGCTCAACTCGGGGGAGGCCAACTCGGGGGGGCTCAACTCGGTGGAGCTCAATTTGGGGGAGTCACGCAACGCCAAACCGCGCTTCCTAGACATCAGGAAAATAACACCAGACAGGAGTATGAGTGAAATGGCGGCAAGCAATGGCTTAGCCACTCCAAACCGCCTTCCATCAAACTTCCGTAAAGCCAAAGTTCCATCTTCCGGAACAGTTTCGTCAGTGTTTTCTGTATTATCTTGGCTAGCGGGATGGACTGCTTCACCTGCCTCTTGTTTTGGACCCGACAAATCTAACAATGTACGACCTGCATCTTCCCCGTGAACCTCCATTATCTACTACGAAGGCAAATAAATTGGCGATAAGCATATATTTGGTTTTTGTTGGGCAGGTTAGCAAAAGTCTTGAGAAACAGAACAGGAGAAACTCGAAACAAACCGAGCGATGCGGAGCTGGCTCCCGCTGGGGAGGTGACGGTGGTGATCAACTAAATTCCAGTATTCAAAATAATTAAAAAGGGGACACCAAGTCATAAATTGTGTCCGTGTAAGCACCGCAATGCATGCAGCCACATTGCACATACGTGCAGGCCTGATCATCTGTGATATTTCCACGCACTTTCCATGCAACTGCATGATCATAGAAATGCCTAAAGCCTTACATTATACACGTGCATACAGAAATTATAAGGCTGAAAATATACTCAAAAGAGTGGAGGAGGAAGATAAACTTGAATTAACAAGAGCCGTATGGCAGGATTGTGCCAGCGCCTTTGAGGTACGGTTTCAAGGAGTTACGTTCGCAGTGAAGAACACTCTTTGTCAAGCCACTAACAGTTTTGCTTGTGTTTTGGGGTTCAGTGTGAACCACTCCGGGGGCTCACGCCACATGGATTTTGCGTTCAGCCGTTTGCTTATCCCTCTCTCTCTGGCTTAGTAATTTAACATGTCGCTCCTTTATTGCTTACTTTGGGATCGTTAGGGGGTCAGTGCCTATAGCTAGGGATCAGGCTCTGCTTTTAAGGGCCTCATTGTCCGCATGCAATGTTAAGGGTCTAGGCCGTAGAATTTTCATTTCATTTCAGGATTTTTGTTGAAGAGGCTAGGTCTAGGGAGAAGTAGAAGGCTTCAAGCATGCCGCGTATGTCCTCCCTCATTGCAGGGGGTGAATTTAGATGATGAAAATTGTCCTGAGGTTTCCTAAGCGTCGTTCCAAGCGTCCGCTGCTTCGTTGGAATCGTCGATGTCCTCCTGAATGTTCACGTCTTCCTGGAGGAACTGAGGCGTCTTTAGGAAGGCTCTCAACCTACTGAACAAGCTGTGAGGATCCCGGAACAAGAGCAATACGAGGGAAGTGTCTGGGCAGGTCTCAGCTACACCAACTCAACCTTTTGTTGGTTTGTCGTCTTTCAATAACGAAGGACTTTTGGCGTGCCGCTAGTTCCCCATTATGTAGTATGAAGGCGAAATAAATGACTGCGAAGCCTGTAGTCTTTTTTTTTTTATGAACAGGTGTGCAAAAGACGTAGGCTGCGTAGCTTTACTACCTCTAGGGGAACAGTTGCACGCAGACATCTAGGGGTTCACATGGTGGCGGTGATGCTCGAAAATTTTTGGGTTAAAATGAGTCGATAAAACAAACGCCAAAAGAAACAGAATTCCCAAGTGGACATTGAACACACGACGCAAAACTTCAGGATAGAATACCTACTGTTCGTGAAGTTTGCACACAAAAGCAAGAGCGGATCGGGCAACGGCCAGTCTGAGCTGCTGAAAATCCTTGAATGGAAGCGGTGTCAATGAGTCTGTAGATGGTTTGGGACTTAGAGGCACTGGCTTGCCCTGTACCCGTTGGTGTCGTGTGTTGGTCCTGTTGCATCGGCGTAACCTGGGTAGTGGTCCTGCGTTTCCCCCCATTTTGGGGCTCCACATTAGGAGCCCCAAAGTCCTGAATTCCTATACCTTCTAATTGCAGTCTAAAATTGCCTTGAAATGATTAAAAATTCTGAGATTACCGATCTTCCAATGCGTTTCTGTACTTGCTGGACTTGTATTCGCCTCCGCTGGACCACCAGAAACAAAAACCGGCCCAACCCGTGCGACTCCTCCCCTGGATAGGCAAAGTGAAGCCAGCAGTGGATTAGGTTTCCTGAGAAACAGGATTCTGCATTTTTAGGGACCCTGAACTTCCATAATGCAAACAAGACAACAGCTGTCTGACTACCTGTTGAATGCGTGCTCTTCGTTAGGCACACGTTTGACAAAACCCGCTACCCCCAATATGGGTGTTATTTCTTTGGGCTCCAACAGCAATAGCCGCTAGCCCATATACCACAGAGGCAGACCACTGCCAAACCGTAAGGTTGATATCACCTGCTATAACACTCAAAAACGGAATAGTAGGTAGACTATAGAAGGAATAATGCAGTCATCTCCAAATCACCCATTTGTATGCCTTGCTTAAGCAGCATACGCATTTGCTCCTTTTTAAGGAGCTGCCGCTGTCGAAGCTTGTCCGCATTCTTATCCTTTTGCTGTTTCGTAAATTCCTTTACTCCGTCTCTTGTCCATTTACGCACGACCCTGTGCATCCTCCGTATCTTTGCATAATTCGTGATGTCTTCAGAATGACCAAATAGTTGGGCAGCTGCTTGTGCGATAGCTCCAGTTCTAAAGGGTTTTCCACTATATGGGATTTTGTGTTCGGCAGTGGGGGGAATGGCACTGCAGGCGTCTTCTTCTCCAGAGGGTTGAAGAAAAAGCTCAAAGTAATGTCGGGCCTCCAAGTTGCAGCCATTACGCTTTTCTTCTACGGCCAACTGGAATAGTAGTTTGTGAGTTACTTCGCTTTCTAGAGGCTGTCCCAGTTCAGTGCCAACCATCCCCAGGACAGCCAAGAGGTCATCCGGCGTTACAGACTTTCTTGAGGTCTCTTCAAGGCCAGGATTAGTATCAGGCTTTTCGCGGACAGGAGCACCGCGTTTTTCTTCGAGGTCATTGTCTTCGGCTGCTTGCCCTTCTACTGACGATCCCTGTTCACTGCCAACCATCCCCTCGCTATCCGAGACGCCATCCGCGTTTGTCGGCGAAGAATTGCTGGAGGTGTCTTCTGGGCCAGATTTAATATCAGGCTTTTCGCGGACAGGAGAATTGCTTGTTTCTTCGATGTCATTGTTTTCGGCTGCTTGTCCTTCTATTGACGATCCCTGTTCACTGCCAACTATCCCCTCTCCATCCGAGACGCCACCCGCGTTTGTCGGCGAAGAATTGCTGGAGGTACCTTCCGGGACAGAATTACTACCAGGCTTTTCCCGGGCAGGAGAACTGCTTGGAACTTCCACATCATTGTTCAGACTGTCGTGCCACTTCAAATGCTCCAGGCGGAGCGTTGCCATGCGGCAAATGCTGAGCAGCAGCTGCACGTGTTGCAGGAAATCACTCCGCAGCTTCGGAGAAGAAACAGATGGGAATTCACATTTTCGCATCTTGGCCACGTGGCCGTTGATGGTCGCTAACGGATCTTTAGTGAGCGCTTGACCTGTGCCGGACGATGGCGTGAAATGTTCTTGGAAACCTTCCTTCACAGATTCTTCTGAGAAATTCCACGCATTGTTCATCTTTTCCTTTGCATCTTCGAGTTCTTCCAAGTACTCCTGTATTGTGTGGTCATTGATAGTGAGTGGATCCCCTCCACTACGAGACGCTGGATCCGATTCACTGTGGGAACTTTGCTTGGGGGAGCTTACATTGGTCGCCAACTGACTTTCTGTGAGCGCTTCTCCATCATTGGACGACGGCGCTTCCTTCACAGGTTGTTCTGAGGATCTCCAGGGCTTCTTCAACTTCGAAGCAAAATCCTTGAGTAAATCCAAGTACCCCCTTGTGGTGCCGCTATCGAGGGAGACTGGGCCCCGTCCACTGAGAGAGACTTGATCAGATTCACTGTGGGAGCTTATCATGGGGGAGCTTACATTGGTCTCCAACTGATCTTCTGTGGGCGCTTCTCCATCAATGGGCGGCGGCGCTTTCTGCATAGGTTGTTCTGAGGATCTCCAGGGCTTCTTCAACTTTGGCGCTGCATCCTTCAAAGCATCCAAGTACCCCCGTGTGGTGTCACTACCGAGGGAGAGTGGATCCCGTCCACTGAGAGAGACTTGATCAGATTCACTGTGGGAGCTTATCATGAGGGCGCTTAATTTGGGGAACGCCTGCTTGGCATACACCCGAAAGAGAACACCGGACAGGAGTAGCAGTGAGAAGACGGCAAAAAACCGCCTATCTACAAGCATTCGGGAAGCGCTCTTTCCATATTCAGGAGCAGTTTTGTTGTTGTTTTCTGCGTTCTGTGGGCCGGCGGGATAGATTACACCACTTGCCCCTGGTTGGGAGCGCAACCCGTCTGACACTATGGTACCTGAGTCTTGCCTCTGAGCCTACATTATCTACTACGAAAAGAAATGCACAATGACAAGCCTATACTTGCTTTTTTTTCGGCAGGTGGGCAATGGCCTTGAGGAACATACTAGGAGGATCTCTCACGAAACAGAGCGGTACGGAGCTGGCTATGGACGTGTCGGCGAGGTGACGGTTATGTTCAAGTAAAACAACGTGTAGAAATTAAATAAGAAACGGACAGCAAATTATTAAATGTCTCTGTCGCAATGCATGCAGCCACTGTTCACGGTAGGATACCACTGTGTGGGATTTGCGGGTAATCGAAGCTGCTGTGTCGACGACTCTCACTTGCCACAGGTTCGTGAATCGGCGGAACATACAAGGGAACTAAACTATTTACAATCAATTTCTTGAAATTTAGTGGAACTATTGGCGTTTACTTGCCCCAAAATCTCTAGCGTTTCTTGAGGTGTGACATGTAGCTTTGATGCACAGATGGGACGTCACTTTTTTTTCGCTGCCTGCTTTGTGGCTCCGAAAGGGGAAAAGTCCCATAACCATGGATGAGTATCATCTGAAATTTCAGACCGAGAGTACAATATCATGGCTAAATAATCATTTCACTCCCTAGTAGACAAACGCCGCGGTACGCAAGCAAAAGTTCTCAACAACTGTGAACACTGTTTGTGCATAGGGCCAAGAAAGCGTGTTTCTCTTTGCACAGGCTGTATTTTCCACCTTGTCTCCTAGCAAGACGAGTTGCAACTCGTGGCATGCCGCCTCCTCTCCCACGCATCAAGGAGCTTGAGCCGATCCGCTGGGGATGCCTGGAGAGACGGGAGTTAGGTCAGATGTACTTTGTGAGCCTCTATCCTATGCATTTTGGCTTCAATGCAGCTCACCATACTCACTAATTAAGACCCAAGACCAGCGTAACCTTTACAGGCCTGCTGTGAACAGTGACACTGATGTTCCCAGTCAACTGTTGACCACTGATATTCATACTTCTGAATGTAGCCTTCCATTGGTCAGATATTCATACTTCAGAATGTAGCCTTCCATGGATGGTTTTCACTCCTTAAGGCTCCTCAACTCCTTCATAGCCTCTTCGTTTGCTGACCTAGAACAAACCTATACCGCAATGTATATGTCGGAGAGCTTCCATAGGGCGCGGTACGCGGAAAATGCCGTGGCTAAGGTATGTCCATTATTCTCATTCCTTCCCTTCAAAATAACGAAAGCACAAACAGCAACTGTACTCTGATGCTTGCTGGAAACGAAAAGAGGGCTCTGTTGGGGGGAATTCCTTCATAACCCGCACACCGCTGCGTTTGTCGTAAATGGAGGGTTAGCAAGGGCAGAGGCATTCTTCCCGAATTTGCTGGCTGTAGACAAGACTCTTCGCCGCGTGGGTCTGCGAATGAATAACGAAATTCGGCCACTCTCCCAACCGTTAGCTGCCTTTCTACCTGAGTGCAGCTCCTACCCAACCTCCACATAGGATTGAAACGCTCACACGAGAAAAGGACTCTTGGGCAGTTTCTCTGTGCTGAATCCACCAGTACTGTAGACAATTATCAAAGACTTCTGCTTGCATGCGTGTAGTCTACTTGAGCCAAAGCTGCCCACCAAAGCCAGGCAATAGCTCACGCGCCATCACACGCTATGCTACACCTTGCTACAGGCCATGCTGTAAAGCCCATCCGGCAACTGGGGTGTTGTTGGTCTTTCCCTGTGCCTAAGCATGTACCTGTGATTTTGGTACTTTGTGAGTACAACCATGATAATATATGTAAGGAGCATTTGTCTTCCATTCTCACGCATACATACGTGCGGGCCTGATCATCTGTGAGCTTCCATGCTCTTCCCATCCAACTGCATGCTCATAGAAATGCAACACCCTTACATTATACACGTGCATAAAAAAATTATAAGGCTGAAAATATACTCAAAAGAGTGGAGGAGGGAGATAAACTTGAACTAACAACAGCCGTGTGGCAGGATTGTCGCCACTCTACACGCCACAAGCTTTGCCAGCGCCTTTGAGGTACGGTTTCGAGGAGTTATGTTCGGAGTGTTGCGGCTTTATCTTGCAATAATATATGTCTAGTTTTGAGTTAAAACAATAAAATACAGTCTTTGTCGAGCCAGTACCAATTTTGCTCGTGTTTTGGGGGTTCAGTGTGGATCACTCGGGGGGCCCACGCCGCATGCCATTTGCCTTCTGCTTTTTCCTCTCTCTCTGGCTTAGTGATTAGGCGTATCGCTCTATGGTTGTTTATTATTTGAGCTTCAAGGTGACAGTGCCTATAGTTCGGGATCAAGGTCAATTTTTAATGACCCCTCCTCCTGCTTGCAGTATTAAGGTTCTAGGGAGTTGAATGTTCATTTCATTTCAGAATTCCCTTTGAAGGGTTTAGGTCTAGGGAGAAGTAGAAGGCTTTCAGCATGCAGCTTATATACGCCCTCATTGCGAGGGGTGAGTCTAGAGGGGGAAATATTCAATCCTGCTGCTCCTGGAGGGCCTGCTAGCCCCTCAGGTGTTTGGACTGAAGCGTTTGGTTGCTGCCGTGCGCTCAACTATATTTGTTAGAATTTAGGGTTGAGTATTTGTGGTTTGTGCCCAGGCAATGTAGTGCTATGTGAGCACGCGGACAGCGAAGGGAACTTCCCCACTGTCACTCGGCTTCTCCTCTGCCGTCTCCCAACCGACAAGCAGCGGATGTCCTACATATACGACAGGTAATCCTTAGGAGCACTTTTGCATGTTATCCTCTGAGGGTGGGGGTTGCTGCATGTTAGACGACCTTGTTTTTCTTCCTTCTGGAGATGCATTGCATAGTGCAGTGCAAAGGAGGAGGTTAACGCTTATGTTTTGCCGTTCAGCTTTTAAGGTTTTGGGTTCCTTCGCAGATATGTCTTCCACTACATCGTGTGCGATGGGCTCACCTTTTTAACAATGGCCGATGATAGTGCAGGATTTGCTCTTCCATTCGAATTCTTGGAGGCCGTCAAACAGCAGTAGGCTGCTGCTTTTGCACCTTCAACAGCTATGGCTGCTGCCCATTCTTGGTCTCCCTTTTCTGCTGCTGTCGAAGCTGGTGCTGCAGTTGTTGCGTCGTTTGAAGCTTGGAAGTTGCTGCTGCATCTAGAGGAGATTCAGCTGCTACAAAGGGACCCTTGCAGTGTTCCATGTGCTACAGCCGCATCTCTGATGCTGTGCTTTCGCTTATGTCCTGTCAGTTTCGTTGTTTTTGCATCATTTGTTTTTTCCTTGATTTATTGAGTTTACAATGTGTTGAAAGGGACATATTTTTGTTTGTACTTGGGGTGACTGCTTTGGTTGTTACTGCAGATTCCTGCCACAGTACCGCGAAGCAGCCAAGACCGGCATCGCGTTGTCGCTGCAAAGCAGCTTCGAGCCTACCATAAAAACTATGCTTGTGAGGGTTGAGCCAGTCGACCTAGGATTAATGTTTTGGAACTTAGGTTATGGTTTTATGGTTATAAGGGTTTAGGGTTTTAGAATTTCCCATTTGATGGGCTTGTTCGCAGGAGTCGTTTAACTCTCACCAGACTCTTGATGACTTCAGACAAATTCGCACGCAGATTGACGGAATTCACTCCGTGATGATTGACAGCATCGGTAGGGTTGAGGGCTGGGACAAGGGTTTCGCAGACATGCGGGTTTGTAGTTGGTAGTCGAGGTTGGGTGCTTGGTGTAGGGTTTAGTTCTAGGGTGTGTGGTGTGCGGGTGAGTTTTGTGCAGACAAGATTCTTCAGCGCGGGGAGAGGATAGATCTGCTGGTGGACCAGTCGGAGCAGCTGAACCAGGAGGCTATAACGTTTAGACGCCAGGTGAGCTCAGCCTCTAGGGTCTATGGTGATCGTTTTGAAGGTTATTATTGCAACTTGTGGGTGGTGGGAAAACCGCCACAACTTGGCGCCTCTGCCCACTGTGAGGGTTTAGGGTTTAGGGTTTGTCCGCAGGCCCGTCGCCTGAAAAATGCCCTGTGGTGGCGCAACGTGCGAATCATTGCTATGGTCATCGGCATTATCTCTGTACGTCTGCAACCTTGGATACTAGGTTTGGGGTCCAGGTTCCAACATCCGCTGCGGGACACAGTCTTGCAATGTCCTGAATGTGTTTCCTTTTTTTTTTTAACGGTGTCGTTCCTGCTCAGATGCTCTGTGTAATTATTGGGATGGTCTCTTGTGGCGGGGTCACCTTCCCGTCTTGCAGAGGATCCTGATTCCCGGGCGCCAGCGGTCAGAAACTAAACCCTAAACCCATAAACCTTAATTTCCGCACCCCTCCTTTTTTTGCCACACGGCACGAGAGATTCTGCACGAGAAATTCTGGTCCTGCAGCACTTGCTGCAGGGCGAACCTCAGCTGCTTCAATCCACGGAGCTCCTGCTTGCGCGACCGTTGGAGTTGCTGCTGCATGCTTCGTTTTTTGTATATTTTGATTTGTGGGCTTCCGCGACTCCTACGTAGACAGATTGTATGGAACGGCGGCGCCAGAGCCACCGGTCAAATGCAGCGGAAGCAGAAGCATTGATTGCATCAGCAACGCCAGCAGGTATGGACTTCTGCTACGGCAGCAGAAGACATTTACGCGATTTGCTGCTTCATCGGCAGGCCATGCCGTATGAAGCACCCTGCTCACGAACTGCAGTTACGGGATCTGCTGCGTCGGCTGCGGCGGCTACCGGTACCAGCAGTAAACGCAGCAGGAGCGCCTTCTTCGGTGGTAGCAGCTTCTGCAGCAGTAACAACACTTGCAGCTGTCACCGGAATACATGGGTGATTTGAAATTCTTGCGAAACAACCGATATATGAGGTTTGTTTCTTGCTTACTATCAAAGGTTCCATGGGTCTTCGTTAGGCCCTAGCCCCTCTTTCGGGGAGTGTGCCAACTTGCAACTTTCTTAATGTCTCAGTTTCTTAATGTCTCAGTATTCTCCTGTTTTTAGCTACAAGCTTAGGCAGTGTTTGAAGTTCTTGAATTAGGGGACCTTTACAACTTGCAGAGATTAAGTACGATTCGCATATGTTGCGACTAGTGTTTCCAAGACAGCACAATTGGAAAGAAAAGTTCACATAGGAAAGAGCAAGACAGTAATTAGGGAAACTAAATAAAAACACACAACCAGGTTTACACAAGGTTTAAAATGCTAAAACGTACGGGGTGCGGGGTTCGAACCCGCGACCTTCTGCGTGTAAAGCAGACGTGATAACCACTACACCAACCCCGCGTTGGTGGGAGATAATTTCTACTTTCAAAAAAGTACTTATAAGTGTAATAATATTTTAATTTACGATGCAAATGCCATAATTTCAGAGACTTTCTTACTATACTTGATGAGTGCCTGAGGACTAGTGGGATATTTCACAGAGCGAAGCGTACGTTGTTAGGGATCTGCCGTCGATGGTGAATGGCGGGTGGCCCGCACTCGAGTCTCATCGACGAGCATAAAAGTTGAACCCCACAGTTGGTATTTTACATTATAACATCATAATAAATGATTTTGCCCATTATTATTATAGTGCGCTGTACTGTATAATCTGGGGTGATAAGCTGGCAACACCCAAGTGTTGCAGGAAGTACGTGACCTTCGAACCGCCGCCTCGAAACGCATGGTAATATAGAATCGCCTTTCCTGCATATATTACAGGATTCAGGATAAAAGCTCGTAACAACAGATCCATTATCCTGCGTTCAATTCTTGAGGGCAATCAGTCCCATTGCAATCGCGAACCCCGCCCTCCACTAGCATAGAACACTGGTCACTGTTCTATTTCCCAAGCATGTAATCTGCAGACTTAGGCAGCTGGCAGAAGAAAAGAGAAGAAGTAAAGGTACACTGACCTGGTCGCTGTCTTCTGTGGAATTGCGACATGTGGCGCAACCCGCAGTGGGAAAGAACGTTTTAGCATACTGTAAAACAGTCTGATGCCACAGGTACGGCAGCAACTGCAACAGTAATCACTCATCTCCATCACGAATCACGTGATGATGCAGCAGCATTGCAGTCATGCCCCCCGTCTAGACCCCTGTCCTTGCAACCAATAGCATTGCAGATCATATAGATGTTCTGCGGTATTATTGTGCGTTTGGCCTCCTATCTGGCCCTTGTGCGGATACCAGCGAAGCGTCTATGCGTAGTGTATATGCATAATACTCAAATTGGGGATCTACGGGGATCTGCATGCTAGCATTCTACCTGGCTCTGCTGGTTAGTACCATTTCGCTGCTGAAATAATTATCTTGGTCTAAGGCTGTTCGCAACCACCGACAGGCCTGAGCAGCCTCAGCACTACTGTGCAGTTGTAATAAAGTCCGATCAAAGGCATAACAGGTGAACAACAAATACACGCCACTTCACGGGAGACTTGAGAGAAAGTAAACCTGGAAATTATCGTGGCTCAACAGCCAGGTCAACAGGAGCGAACAATCTCCTGAAAAAGCTAAATGGTAAGGTAAGCATTGTTACTGGGGGAGGGAACGGCCATGCAGTGGGTCTTTCGGTCCCTATATATACACAATCGCCACACTGCACAGGTTGCGCCTTTGTGCTGAGGGTAAAGCCGCATTTCTGTGGCCACCTTTGCGGAGCACAAAGAAATTGCAACTATTCCTTCTTCAGGGATAGTGTTGACTTAGAGCCGCCCCAGCTCTTATTTGTGATTCCCTACTGTGTTCCTATGCATGCAATTCATTGCATGTGGAGAAACCTAACTGAAGAGGAAACAAGCCATGGAATGAAGAGGCTACAGGATAAAGATGCAATACATCAGAAGATCATCACGTGGCACCTTCCTTCCCATTAATTCTTTCATAACGCTCCTTTTTAGATTTAAGGATCTTGACCATGCATCAAAATAAAGGCCTTCCTGCTTCATTGCCGCCGCCAAGACACTATCCTCCGACCAATTGCATCCAATTCGGTGGACCGTCCAGTCAAACTCATTCCTTGGAGTGCTGAAGTGATCCGGATACAGAAGCTGGAAAAACTGTCCAAGAACGGATGTTTGGAAGGTAGCTCCTGTGTAAGGAACAACGAAGTCCACCTTCGTCGCTGGGCTCAAGTGGAAGGGGCCTTCAAATGCACCGAGGGAACGTGTGAATGCCAATAATGCACTTTGGTCGTGGTCTATCCTATGACGTTGTAATTTAAGCAAGTTCACAAGCTTTGCGCCCAACTGGCTGTCCACTTGCGGCAATGTTTCAAATTCATCAGGCATTCCTGGAGGCCTCACCCCCATCAACTTAAAGAATTCCAATGCCGGCATCTTCGAACCCTCATTCATCTGCAACTCCTCCAGAGTCGGGAAGCTGTATCGCTTGTCACAACCCTCAATTGGCACCGGTACGCCAACATTTTTGTGTTGTTGGTGCATCTCCTCCACCTCGTCTAGGCGAACGACGACGGCGGCACAGAGGGACGTCAGCAGCTGCGTTTGCAGAGCGTAGTCCTTCCTTCCCGTAGTATTGAAGGAAAATGGGACCCTACACTCAAGCATTCTAGAAATATGAGACCGCAGGGTCTGCAAGGGATCAGCAGGAAGCTGTTCATTTTCCAATGGGGACGGAATGAAGAACTTGGTAAAGGTTTTCTGCACAACAGGCACTGCCTGTTGCCATCTTTCCTCCATCTCCTTTGACGCTTTGACCAAATCCTCCCTGTACTGCTGCAGGTGGGAGTCATCCAGAGGTAAAAATGGTGTGTAACTGTGCAACATCACATCTGCCCTCGGAAGAATCGCCGCTAGCAGCAGAGCCGCCAACCCTGCAAACAAGGGGACAGCCGCTTTAGCCGGAATCTTATCCGAGCGGGGCTTTGCAGGGAAAGCAACGTCGTCAACGTCTACATTGCTCTTAAGGGTTTCGTCTCCTAGCGCTACACCACGGTTGCTTCCCTCTACAATTCGTTTTTCCTGCCTCATCTCGGCAACGGATACAGCTGTGTCAGCCACCGTCGTCTCCATCCTCAATAAAAAAATAACTGCCTCTATCCACCAAGTACCACTGATTACCTTGTTCTTGATAAGAGTTATACAAATGTCCTATGGGTTTGGGGAAGGTACGGAGGACCAGGAGGCCAAGGCAGTCGGTCTGACGACCATGATAGAGGAGGGAGAGACCGACGCCCACTGATGAACTAAAAATACTCTGTAGAAAATACAAATGAGGAAGAAATGAATGATAAAATTCCAACTTGTAAGCCCTCCGTCTAGCTGGACCTTTGCGCTTTCTGGATCTGGCTGATATCGACCCCGTAGCAACACGACCCACCGCTCTCGATTAGGGCTTTCCTTGCGTTGTACCGCTGCATTGCTTCTTTAAATACCTGATGTTTCCTCCATATTATTCATTTCCTATAAAGAAACTTGTTGTTTGTTGAGACGTAATTGCCTCTCATTGCTTTATTTATGGACTACATAGTATACTTGCAGCAAATAGGATACCTGCATACTGTGGTCTAAAGCAGAGTTTGGTTTTCCTATCCATAGTGTATTATGACTTGCAACAGCATCAAAGCAGTAATGGTTTTGAACAAATAACAATCCTCCACAACATCCAGGCGTCATAAGCGGAGCTGCTTACGCGCCTTAAGCTGCGGTAGATAATAAAGGGGGCCTTATATTAGCTAAAACGCTCGTTGCGACAACTAAGATTCAAGACTGTTCCCACATACAACCCCGAACAGCCATATTGAGTGCATGCACAAACAGTGTAGACAACTGTTAAGGACTTCTTTGTCCGCGAGTTCGTTGCCTACAAGGCGGGCATCAATCGCCTTAACCACTTCTGACAGACTTGCATGTAAACGTCGCACAGACTTTGTTACAGTTTGCATGCAAAGAACAAAGGGTTTTTTTGCCTTCGCACTTGCAGTCGCCTTGCAGGGTGAGCCAAAACTTATTCCCTGTCTTGCATCAACAGGCGCTTTGCTCAGGACAATTGAAGACTGGGGAGGGAAGTTAACGACAAACATTTAATGCTCCTCTAATAATTTTATATCCAATAGCATAATAATATATGGAGAACTTTTCTTAAGGGATTGGCTTATATAAGAGTGATGCTTGCTTCTTGCATCTTCGCCACTACCAAGGGTGGCGATGGTCTTGACTATTGTGCTCCAGTGGAGGCAAAATACTACTGAAGATAAGAGTTAATTAACAGAATTAAGCAACTCAAATACTTACTATAGGAGTTAATTAGATAAAGAGCATCTAACATCCATCCTCGGTCTCTACGCGTCTTACTGGCGATGCAACACACTTTGCCGCAACTGGCGCTAAAAGGGAGCCACGCATGCAGCCAAAAACAAGACGTACTTTCTTGTTACTCGCATTTGCACATTGATACCGGTACGCTGCTAGTAAGTTTAATGATATTTTTTCGTATTAACTCGAGCACAATCGCAAGGGGCAATTGCGTAAAAATACTGAAGGAAGCAAATCCGTAGAAGCAGCTAATCTCCTACAGTACAGCTAAGGGAGGGTTTGCTGCCTCGTGTGAGCACATAGCTGCTGGTTGCAGTAGCAGATAGCGTGAGCATATAGCTCCGGGCTGCAGTAACAGATAGCGTGAGCATATAGCTACTGGCTGCAGTAACAGATAGAAGGGGGAAATCGTTTGTAAGCTTTAGGTAATCCTTGATACTGAATCAACTCCTGCAGCAAGGTAGCCAGTAGTATCAAACGTAAACACACCATGGAGCCTCCTCCACTATACTTATTAACATTGCATGCAACTTTTGGATACCTCTGCCTACATGCTATTTGCCTCGTAAGACTCAGTAATGTTTATATTGTAGCTGCAGACACACCTTCCTACGGCGGACAGAATATGCATCACCATACACCTAACTGCAACTCCTTCTGCAAGATAACCTCACGGGTAACCACAACAAATATACCACACCATAACCACAACAAATATCCCTTGAGATGATTATACAAGCTCATTTGACAGTTAACAAACTCTTCTTAGGTATATAAATAGAAGAAGGTTTCCTATGTAAGACAGATCACGCTTGTAGCGAAGGACTGACTAACACAAGGATAGGAGTAGACCGCAGTAATACTGTGCTGCCCCCTTATCTAGCTCTTGTTATATCTTCTACAGCAGAATGCATGAGGGTAAAAGACAAAAAAGAACAAAGTCCGCGGATAAAGAGGAGGGGAGTTTGCCAGTTGCTGCGTGCAGCGAGACATATTTGTTTGCTACGAATGACCTTATTAGGGGATCTGAAATCCTGCAGCGACCGGTAAGTAAACAAGGCAAAATAAATTATTTTACGGTTATTTAACACATTAAAATCATGAGAAACACCAAAATTATGGACACAAAGAAACATTTTGCAGCTATGTTTCTATGCATGGCATGGCCGCTACTGGCGCTGCCAAGTCGGGCTGCTGCCTGTCGGCGTTATCGGGGTAAAACGACAGAAAAAGTACTTTTTGAGCCTTTTAATGGGTACACCGTAAACAATGGGGTTTATTTAGGGGGGAAAAGGAAACATTTCTTCCCCTAGACTCATCTGCGTGGCCAACTCAAGGAAAACCCCACACGTCACCTCTGGACATCTGCTGCTGGGTGTGTGTATCTTCTAAAGCCATTTGGCCCTTATTTTTGCTGCTCTTTTTATTTTTACTCTATTGTTTTATTGAAAAAGTGTTTTTTAAGGAGAATCTGCTTAACTATTTCCTTAAGACATTCGGCCTTCGCGCCCGCGCCGCAACCAGGAAGTCAACAACGGGTGACCCTGCTTCCCTATAACACGGCGGCCAATGAAACTCTTCGCGTTTTTCTTCTTCTTTTAATCTTCTGTTCAATAAAAGTAGATATTGGGTCTAAAAAGAGGGTTTTGCAGGTGCAGCAACAGTAGGATGACGGGCTGCAGAGGCTGCAGCAGCAGCAGCAGCAGCAGCAGCCATCGTCCGCTGCAGCATTCTGCCTTAAAACAGACACAATTCAGCATACACCAGACAAAGTATGATAGCCAAACATTCAGGCGAATGTTGAAGGTTCGAGCAGCAGAAGATCGGAGGGAAATTCACAAGAAAAGTTCTTTAAATATCTTAGCAGCAAATCAGCAACTGCAGCAGCAAGAAGCGGCTCTCCCTTACGGACAGGTCGACCCCACAGACGTCTCAGCAGCAGATGTTGGCAATTCAGAGGCAAGGGGAAAGGAATTAACAACACCTTCGGATTCAGTAACAGTAGCAGCAGCAGTTTGCTCAGAAAGAGAAGAGGAATCTTGCTGCTCCCGTAAAGGTAAACACAAAATCCAAACTATTGAGAGGAGGACAACAGCAGCAGCAGCAGCAACAACAGCAGCAACTGCAGCAGCACCAATGTCTCTATCGAGGGCCTCCGGTCGCTTGAAGGAATTCGTAATCTTTGCTGCTTCCGTGCTGCTCCTGTGTTTCCTATGTAGCACAAGTGCTGCTGCTGCTGCTGCTGAAGCAGCAGCAGCAGCAGCAGTACCTCAGGATCCTGCAGCAGATAAGCAGCAGCGCTTCTATCAACGGCGACTAAGCGGACGACTGCAGTCGTTGCCTTTGGGTGCTGCACAGCAGCGGCAAGAGAATTTCCGGCAGCAGCAGCAGCAACTGCTGCAGCAGCAGCCGCAGCAGCAGCTCGATCGACGTGCGCTGCAACAGCAGCAACTTCAACAGAAACAGTTCCTCCAACAACAGCAACTGCAGCAGCAACTACTTCAGCAGCAGCAGCAACAGCAAGGCCAACGCCTCCCCTTAGGGTTAGGAGGACAGCAGCAAGTAAACCCACAGCTAGGTACACAGTGGCAGCAGCAGGTGCTGCAGCAGCAAGTGCTTCAGCAGCAGCTGCAGCAGCAGCAGCTGCAACAGCAGCAACTGCTCCAACAGCAGGCGCTGCAGCAGCAGCCCCAAGGGCTGACAGCCCTTCGACAGCAGCAGCTGGAGCAGCTTCTTCAGCAACAGCAACAGCAGCAACTGCAGCAGCAGCGGCTACAGCTGCAGCAGCAGCAGCAGCCCTCAACGTCATGGGATCCGCAACAATGGCAGAGACTGGAGCAGCAGCAGCTGTTGCAGCAGCAACAATTGCAACGTCTGCAGCAGCAGCAATTCCTTCAGCAGCAAGCATGGCAGCAGCAGCAGCTACAGCTGCAGAACCAGGCGCCGTATCGTGCACCTACTGTTGTCGGTGGTGCTGCTGTTGCTGCTACACCTGCTGCTGCACCTGCTGCTGCCTCAACACCGCTCTCTCCTGCTGCAGCTGTCTTAGTTAATAGTCTAAGAGGAGTATTAGGGGATCTAAGCAGCAGCAGCAGCCCTCTGTCTGTAGAGCAGCTAACTTCTCTCGTGCTGCAGCATCTGCCGCTGCAGCAGCAGCGGCAGATATATCTGCAGCTGCAGCAGATGCTTGCACCAGATCAGGTGCAGCAACAGCAGCGGCAGCAGCAGCCTTTACTGCAGCAGCTGCAGCAGCCAATGTTGACAGCTCAGGAGGCTACAGACCTAAGCAAAGCTACTGCATTGATGTCTGCTGCAGCAGCAGCAGCAGCAGCAGAAGAGGAGGAAGCAATAGCTGGTCAAGGTATACAGATAGCATGCGTACCCCCTAGCTGCCTAGACACCGCAAAAAGAGGACCTGTTGTTTGTGGCACTGATGGTAAGACTTATGAGAGCCGCTGTGCCTTAATTGAGGAAGCATGCAGAAGAAGCAGCAGCAACAACAGCAGCAGCAGCAGTGGGGCAGCAAGACTCGCTATGCTCCACGAAGGCGCATGCGTGAAGCAGCAGCAGCAGCAATCTTATTACCAAGAGCAGGTGCAACTGCAGCAGCCGGTGCAGCAACCGCTGCAGCAACCGCTGCAGCAGCAGCTACAAACGCCACTGCAACAACAGCTACAGCAGCCACTGCAGCAGCCAGTGCAGCTGCCATTACAGCATCCTCTACAGCAGCAGCTGCAGCATCCTCTACAGCAGCAGCTGCAGCATCCTCTACAGCAGCAGCTACAGCATCCTCTACAGCAGCAGCATCTCCAACCTACTGCGCTGCAGCAGCAGCTACACTTACAGCCGCAGCCTCTGCAGCAGCCACTACAGCAACAGCAGCCACTACAGCAACAGCAGCCACTACAGCAACAGCAGCCACTACAGCAACAACAACCACTACAGCAACAACAACAACAACAACAACAGCAGCAACAGCAGCAGCAGCAGCAGCAGCAGCAGCAGCAGCGGCAGCATCATGGCCATCGTGCCCGTGAAATCGCATTATCACGAGTTTCTGCTTCCTCTAAATTATCTCCATCAATAAATACTTCTTCTTCTTCTTCTTCTTCTTCTTCTTTTTCTTCTTCTTTTTCTTCCTCTTCTTTTTGGTGCTTTTTTCCCTCTTTTTCTTTTATTTTTTTCTTAGGGTTTATATTAGGGTTTAATAAAGGGTTTAGGGTGTATACACCCGAAGAAAATAGATCATATACACGAGTACGCATGCATGCAATTGCTGCTGTCTTTGCTGCTGCTGCTGTTGCTGCTTCTGTTGCTTCTGTTGCTGCTGCTGTTGCTGCTGTTGCTGCTGCTGCTGCTGTATCCTCCCTTTTTATATCCAAAGAAGAAGAAGACATTGTCAATTATAAACCCTAATAAACCCTAATAAACCCTAATAAACCCTAATAAACCCTAATAAACCCTAATAAATAGTAATAAACCCTAATAAACAGTAATAAACCCTAATAAACCCTAGATAAGGATAAATAATGTCACTTATACACATCTTAAGCTGCCAACGAAATGC
>CAJFCX010000432.1:0-18173 GCA_904066255.1 Eimeria sp. OTU-X
TATATATATATTGTTCACACATGTACAAGCTTACCTTAAGACAATGCATGAGTGTCTCCTGCGATGCTTCCTGCAGCAGCAAGTGTTTTGCTGCTCGCAACAAAAGATGAATTTCTGATGAATTCTAAAAACAAACAAAACAAACAAAAACTCGAAAAAAAACGCAACTGCCAGCCTTCTCTGCACTCTTCTGCTGCTGCTGCTGTTAGTGCTGCTGCTGCTGCTGTTAGTACTGCTGCTGCTGCCACTGCTGCTACTACCACTACTACTGCGGCGGGTGCTGCTTACAGCCGGCTTTTCTTCAAGCGCTCTTCGAAGGGAGCAGCAGTCAGCAACAACGCGCTCGTCTACTGCTGCTGCTGCTGCTGCCGCCGCCGCAGCCGCTGCAGCTGCTGCTCTCTCTTGTTCTTTACTGGGGCGGCACTGCTGCGATGCTGGTGCTGCTGCAGCTGAGGGAGGGGCCTCCGTTGCTGCAGAGGCAGCGGCATCCGCAGCAGCAGAAATGCTGCTGCCTTCAGGCGGTTCCATTTGCTGCTGCTGCGGCTGCTCTTCTGGGCTCCGTTGCTGGACATCTTCCTCCTGCTGCAGTTCCTTTTGCTGAGGCTTCTGGTTCGGCAGTTCCTGTTGCTGCTGTCGGAGCATTTCCTTTTGGTGCTGTTGCTGCTGCAATTCCTTTTGCTGCTGTCGCCCCTGGGAGCCCTGCTGCTGCTGTGTTTCTTTTTGCAGCTTCTTTTGCTGCTGCAGTTGCTGCAGCGGAGTCGCCGCCTCGCTGTCGTCTTCGCTGTCGCTGTTGCCGCTGCTACGGTTGCTACTGCTACTGCTGCTCGTGCTAATGTTATTGGTGCCACTCTTGCAATTGCTACAGTTGCTGGCGCTACTGTTACTGCCACCTGTGCTGCTGTTGATCCTCCTGCGTATACCGCTGCTGGAGTCTTTGCTGCTGTCGTCGCTGTCCAGAGCAGCAGGACTAGCATCTTCTGTACGCTTGTGCTGAAGCTGCCCCTCTTCCTGCCCTTCTTCGTCCTCCTGCTGCACCTGCCTCTGGTCTTCTGGCAACTGCTTCTGTACCTGAGTCGGTTGGTAGTGCTGCTGCTGCTGCTGCTGCTGCTCAAGCACCTCGTGTTGCTCCACTGCACGAAGCTCCCCCTCCAGCTCCTTGTCTCTTTCTTCTTCGTCTTCTTCTCCTTGCTGCTGCAGCTGCTGCGAAGATTCTTGTATAGGACTGCACGCAGAAGTTAGGCTTGCAGTAGCTGCTACTATAGGGCTTTCTGCTGCAGCAGTAGAAATATCACGGTGCTCTTGGACTGTCTGTATATCAGCCTTGCTGCTGCTGTTGTTGCTCCTGCTGGTGCTGTCGCCTCTGCTGCTGTTGCTGCTGCTGCGAACTACGGGTGCTGTTTGACTCGTACAAGGAACTTCGCTGCCGCAGCTGCCGTCTTCTTGGGTGCCAGAGCCACTGCTGCCGTCTTTATTGTTATTGCTGCTGCTGCTGCTACGCCAGCTCCTGCTGCTGCTACTACTGCTGCTGCTGCTGCTGCTGCTACTACTGCTGCTGCTGCTGCTGCTGTCACTACTGGGGCACGCGTCCCTGCTCGGCTCCGTGCAGTTGTCGCCTCTGTCGTTCCTGCTGCTACTGTCTTTGCTGGTGCTACTGCTGGTCCCTGTCGTCTCTGTGTAGGGCTTGGCTTCGCTGCTGGTGCTCTTGTTGCTGCTGTTGAGCACGCCAAATTTGCTGCTGTTGTGTTCGTCTCCGCTGGCAGTGCTGCTGCTGTCTCCGCCCCCAGTGCTGCTACCCGGGCCTGGCTTGCTGATGGAGCTGGTTACACAGGTACTGCGGCCGTCGCTGCTACCGGGAGTGTGCTTTGTGCCGTCCTCATACATCGCGCTGCTGCTCTTGCTGTCGCTCTTTCTGTAGCTGTTGCTGCTGTTGTTGTTACTGCTGCTGCTGGTGGTGGTGGCGCTACCCTCCTGTGTGCTTCGGAACTCTGTGTAGGTCCTGCCGCTGACAGCATGCGCTGTATTGCTGGTGAACCTTTGAGTGCTGCTGTTGCTGCTGTTGCTGCTGTTGCTGCTGTTGTTGCTGCTGCTTCTTCTGCCTCTTGTGGGAGACCCTGAACGTTCCCCCGGAGACACACGACTTCGTTGTTGCTCTCTCCGGTGTTGTTGCTGTTGTTGTTGTTGTTGCTGCTGGTGTTGCCGCTGGTGTGGGTAGTAGGGCGCATGCATCCTTAAGCGGCCGTAGCGGTCCCCACGAGGAGAGGGGCTACGGTATCTCTGGCCGGGATACTGCCTGCTGCTGCTGCTGCTGCTGTTGCTGCTGTTGCGGTAGTGACCGCCTCGCCACCTTGAGGGTGACTCCATGTTGGGCCTACCTCTTCGGTCTTCTCTGTGTCTGGTGTCGCATGGATATTTGCTGCTCCGACGCCTGCGTCTGCTGCTGCTACTGCTTCTGCTACTGCTTCTGCTGCTGCTACTACTGCGCTTCCAGTGGCCAGGGTAGGCCCGCTCACGGGGGCGGCTGCCGTCCCTGCTGTTGGTACGGCTGCGCCTAAAGTGTGCCGAGGGCCGCACATGGTGGTGCCTGCTGCTGCTGCTGCTTTTTCTGCTTCTGCTGCTGCTGCTGCTCTTCCTTCTGCTGCTTTTGCTGCGGTCGCTTCTGCTACGGCTGCGCTGGCGTCGCCTCTGTCTGTTGCAGTTGCTGCTTGGAGACAGCTCTTTACAAGGCCTAGGCAATCTTCCTTCCCATGGCTGCTGCCTTCCTGATAAATGGGAGTTGTCCCTGCCTACTGCCGGTGCTGCTGGGGCTCCTGGTGCTGATAAAGCTGTTGCTGCTGTTTGATTGGGGCGCAATCCTCCTGGAAGTATTTCTTTAGAAGCCTTTAACTCTTTTAACGACGAAGACAGCCTCTCACAAGGAGCAGGAGCTGCAGCAACAGCAACAGGAGCAGCAGCCTCCGGCAGCCACGGATCCTTGTCGCTGTCCTCTGCAGCAGCAGCAGCATCGGCAGCAGCAGCTGCTGCTGGGGCTGAGGGTTTCCTGGAGACAGGTGGTTTCGTCGTAAGGTCAGAAGCAGGCAGAACCTTCGACCCATAGTCTGTTGTCCCAGATTTGGTTGCTGCTGCCGGAGTTGCCCTTGCTGCTTCTGTTGCTGCTGCCGGAGTAGCCCTTGCTGCTTCTGTTGCCTCTGCTGCTGGCGCCGCTGCTGCTGTTGCCGCTGCTGCTGTCGCCGCTGCTGCTGTTGCTCCTGCAGGGATCGCTGCTGGTGAGATGCTGCTAGATGCTGCCTTCGAGCCTCGAGCCGCTGCAGGAGCTGCTGCAGTTGTTGTTGCTGCTATTGTTCCAGCATGTAGAGGCGATGGCCGGTCTCGCTTCCTCCCGTCTGCACCAGCAGCAGCTGCTGCTGTAGGTTTGCTCGGAGCTGTAGCAGCAGGTGGCTCTGCAGCTGCTGCCTTTACACTCGTTGTTGCTGCTCCTGTTGCTCTTTTTGCCATTCCTGCCTCTGTCGCCAGTGCTGTTGCTGGTACTGAAGAGGAGGAGGAGGCACGAGCTGCTGCTGCAGCACTGGCTGCTGCTGTGGCAGCTAGTTTAGTTGCTGTTGCTGCTACACCTGCTGCTGCGGTTGCTGCAGCAGCAGCTGCTGCAGGATTAGGCCTTACCTCCACTTGCTGCCGCTGTAGGCTGGGCTTTTGCAGCGGACTGTTTGCTGCTGCTGCGCCTCCTGTCTTGCTAATGCTGCTGAGCTTACTGCTGCTGCTGCTAAACTTCACCTTCTGGGTAATGCTGCTGCTGCTGGTGTTGCTGTTGCTGGAAGTGCTGCTGCTGCTGTTGCGGCTGCTACCGTTGCTGCTGCGGGGTTTCGGCTTTGCAGGCTCCTTCAGTGCCCCTGCCTCGTCGCTGCTGCTGCTGCTGCTACTACTGCTGCTGCTACTGCTGCTGCTGCTGCTGCTGCTTCGGGGGACTTTTGGCTTGGGCTTCGTGTCTCGCTGCAGGTCACTGTTTAAGGCCGCCTTTATTCGTCTTCTTTGCTGCTGTTGCAGCCGCTGTCTTAGCCGCCGCTGTAGCAACTGCTGCTGCTGCTTTTCATGCTGCTCCTCCGATTTTGGCTGCTGTTGTTGCTGTTGATGCTGTTGCGGCTGCTGCTGCGACCGTTGCATCGTCCCTGCAGCAGCTTCTGCGACGCCCCCGCCCTTTGGCGATGGCACTTTCGCTTGTTGCTGCTGCTGCTGAACCTGTGGACTCAGTTGGCGCGCTAGAGGCTGTGGGCCCTTTTGCTGCTGCTGCTGCTTTTGCTTTCGCTGAAGAAAAACTCCCTGCTGCTGGCTGTTAAGGGAACCAGGAACGGCATCAACCGACGTAGTGCCTGGAGCAGAGGCAGACGCAGCAGTTGCCGCAGCTGTTGCAGCTGCTGGTGCAGCTGGGGCTGGTCCCCTGTTGGGAGAGCCTCCATTTTGCACCCGCTCTCCCGGTGCGGCTGCTGCCGCTGCTGCTGGAGATACTGCTGCTTGCTTCTGCTTGCCCTTTGGCACTAGAACGGGAAGTGACATCAATTCTGATTCTGCCGGTGCGGCTGCTGCTGCCGTTGCTGTTGTTGCGGGTGCCTGTGGTGCTTTGGCAGCAGCTGCTGCTCCTGCTTGTAGTTCTGACTTCAATATCGCTTTTGGAGCAGCTGCTGCAGCAGCACCACCTGCTGCTGCGGCTGTTGCATCCTTTTGGGTCAGCTGGGCCGGTTTAGCTGCAGCAGCACCCCTGGGCGACTGTGCTGGTGGAGCTGGGCCCTCAGCAGCAACAGCGATAGGAGTTGTTCTTGTTGGAGATGCGCTGGCTTTTGCGGAGACAGGAAGCTTTGATGCTGCGCGTGCCTCGCAAGCAGCTGCTGCCTGAGGCGTTGGCGTTGCTGCTGCTGCTGCTTCCGATGCTGCTGCTGCTGTTGGCGAAGTTGATTCTTCTGCCGTTGCTGCTGCGCCTTGCAGACACTCCGACGACTTTTGCTTTTGCTGCTGGGGAGCAGGGTCTTGATGCTGCTCGCTCTGCTGTTTAGGCCATTTGGAGTTTCCTGGCTGTTCATCTTGAGGCATGTGTTGTTGTTGCTGCTGCTGCTGCTGTTGCGGCCTTCTGCGCTTTCTTACGGGCGGAGCAGCAGCAACACCAGCAGCAGCTCCATTTTCCTGTCCTGGCTTTCTCTTCTGTCTTTTCCTGATTGTAGCGGCACCACCTTCAGGAGCTATTGCTGTTGCAGCTGCAGCAGCTGCTGCTGTTGTTGTTGCTGCTGCTGTTTCTCTTGCTGTTCCTGTAGGTGGTGGGGGTGGTGCTGCTGCTGCTGCAGTTGGTGGTGGTGCTGGGGGTGGTACTGGGGCTGCCGTTGCTGCTGATGTTGCTGCTGCTGCAGCTGATGCTGCAGCTGGGGCAACTACCTCTTCTTTATCTGCAGTTTCTGCAGGTGCCGATAAAGAAATTCCTGCTGCCTTCGGTATGGGGGCCGCCGGGGCATTTTTGAGCACAGCAGCAGCACCACCACCAGTTGCAGCAGTCTTATCTGCTGCTGTATTGATTGATACTGCTGCTGCTGGAGGATTTGCTGTTGGAGGTTCAGTCGCGTTGTGCTGCTGCTGCTGGTGCTGCTTCTTTACACTAGTAGGCCCTGCATTAGGTGTTAATTTGGACGCAGGCCGTGCAGCCTGCTTTTCCGTCGGCTGTTGCTGCTGTGCTTGCTGCTGCTGCTCTTGCTGTTGCTGCTGCAGTCGCTGGTGGTGCTGCTGGTTTTGCCGCTGCTCCGCCTGTGTTTTAAGCTGCTGCTGCTGCACTTGCTGTTGCTGCAGTTGCTGTTGCTGCAGTTGATGCTGCTGCTGCTGGCTTGTTGGCAGGCGTTCTGCTGATGCGCCTGCATATTCGGTTTCCCTAATGGCTTCTGCTGCTGCAGCCTGTGCAGCAGCAGCGGAAGCAGCAGCTGCTGCAGCAGCAGCAGTTGCTTTGTCTGCTGCACCTGCTGCAGACTGCCGCCTGCCGCTAGCCTTCTTAAGCGATGAATGAGGTGTATCTGTTGAACAACTCAGCAGCTTTGAGCCCCTTAAATAAAATCCCAAAGGCTGCAGCGCATCTAAGCAAACACCAACTTGGACCGATTTCTGTGTTAGCTGCTGTAGTAGCAGCTCCAGCAACTGCTGCAGATGGCTCACACTCCCCTCCGCACGCTGCAGGCTGTCCTGCATACTGCAGCACACAACCCACAAAGAGTACGGCTTAGGGTTTAGGTTTTTGCTTCTACGGTTTAGTACTAGTGTTTAGGGTTTAGGGTTTAGGGTTTAGGATTTGGGTTGCTGTACAGGCTGAGCTCTGTCTTGATGCATTGGAAAGGGTCATTTGCAGAAAGAAGGCGGCAGAGAGGGGGTTCGAACCCCAAAGTGCTCTGCTGATCAACTGTTTCCATGAGTTGCTGCTGTTGCTGCTGCTGCTCCTGCGCTGCTGCTGCAGTCCTGCTGATGCAGCGCAGGCGGGCTGCTGCAGCTGCGTCGGCACCAAATGTCACCGCTCAAATGAGGGAATAGTCGTGTTGCCGCTGTCTAGGCCTCTTTGCTTCGTTCAGTTCCGATGTTACTGCTATTGTTGCTATCGTTTCTGCTTCTGCTGCTGCTGCTGTTGCTGCTGCTGCGGCGGCGGTTGCTGTGGTTGTGACAACTCTCAGGTGCCCAATATTTAGAGGGAGACAAGACAAGGGGAAAAGGATATATGGAAGTGGCAGACAGATATTCAAGAAAGGCAGATTGTGCTCAAGGCTGTGCCCTTTAGGTGCAGGCTTTTGGGCTTGGGGTTTATGGTCCCTGTAAACAACGGTGAGGCTCAGTGGGGGCGATGGGGGGCACCGGGCCAGACAAGAGTTAGGGTTTATGGTTTGTAGCTTAGGGCTTGGGGCTTGGAGTGTGTATTTTAACATACGCAGCCCCAACTGACATTCAAAGACAAATGCATTTAGCTACTGCTGCTGCTCCTGCAGCTGCAGCTGCTGCACACTCAGGTGCCTTGATAAGACGGAGGGGAACGTACAAACAAATAGCCAGCAAAAAGAGTTTGTTAAGCATGCAATGGCAAGCTAAGGCTCCCTAATCCCATGGTTTCACTCTGGGTCTAGGTTCCGGGGTTTAGGTTAAGGGTATGTGGTCTCCGGTCATAGGCGTCTCAGACAGCTGCAGCGGCAGCACGAAGAAGGAAGAGGCATCTCAAACGGAAGAAGTTGTTAATATCAAATGCTTAATACAAAAACAAGTTTAATTTTAGGGCCGACTTGAAACCGTACACCCTAAACCCTAAACCCTCGACACGCTCCCCGCGTGCTCGTGCTCCCGGATGCACGGGTTGCGCGGCTGCGGCTTGCAACACGGATGCAAATCCAGTTCCCTTTGCATTATTTTGGTACGAAACTAATTTGAAAAAGGGGCAAAATTAAATGCCATTTTATTTCAAGAAACGCTCGCCACGCTGGTGCCTGATGCATAAGCAGCTCCACAGCGAGTGACTCTACGCAGGGCACACTAATGGATCGAGTTGTCGTTATGGTGCTCCACATACACACCACGAGGAGGTCTAAATACGGAGAATAAAAGACTTGGATACTGTTTAGGTTTTGGTGTCTATAGCACCAAACCGACACGGAACACACAAATAACTGAAAATACGTTTAGCAAGCGATGCGGTCATGGGCGAGGGTTTTGCAAGGGTTTAGAGTTTTGAGGAAATTTAGTCCCCAACATGAAACTATAGGTTTGTTAGTATCCCACTGAACCCCAAACCATAAACTTTTAACCCTCACAGAATCACTGCGTCATTCTACGCAGCAGCCGTGTGCACAGCCGACTGAGTTGCTGGCAAAAAAAACCCGAAAACTTAACAGCCAAACCCTTAACCTCGGATTTTAAAATCGTAGTTACGCAGAATCCAAAACAGTGTTTAGGATTTTGGGTTTTTAAAACAAACAGTGGGTCTGCTAAGCTTGTGTTCTTTGCCAGTTTTTTTTACCTTTTGGCTTTGCTCTGGCCTTTGCTGCTGCCGCTGCTGCTACCGGCGTTGTTGCTGCTCGTTTGCAGCTGTAGCAACTTGGTCTGTATAAGGTCCTTAAGGGCCGTGTCAGCTGCCTCTTGTGCTGCCTCTCTGCAGAGTTCCAGCAGTTGTTCATTCCTAAACTCTGTGGCTACCTCAGCGGCATTTTTTATTTGTTGAATTGCAAACAATGGCTCTGAGCTACCTGAGAAGGAAGACGTAGCCCCAACTGGCCGCTGCTGACGCTGCTGTTGCTGCTCCTGCAGCGCCACAGTAGCTAAAAACACCCTCGTTTCGCCAGCCGAAACAGGAGATGCAATCAGAGACACCAGGCTAAGGGCTTCCTGCAAGCTGTCGCTCTTCATCTTCACAACGCTCTGCTGCTGCTGCTGACTCTGCTTCTGTTGTTGCTGCTGCAGCACCCACCCCCTAATTGCGCTGCATAGCAATGCGTCAAACTCGGCAGCAGACAAATGCTTCCTGGCATTAGACAGCAGCTCCTTCATCTGCAGCAGCCGCAACAACAACAAGAAAAGCCGCAAGCATCTACAGAGATCTTATAGCAGCTCCTGCAGTCGCTGCTGCAGTAAACAACAAGCGGCATAAAATGACAAGCAAAGGCTGCTGCCAATGGAGCTGCAGAAACTGGAATTTCTGCTGCTGCTGCTGCACAACTAGAGGAAGAGTAACGCTGATGACGCCACCAGCAGCAGCACGCACAGCTGCAACAGTAAGAGCTCACAGCGCAGCAGCAGGCAGAGGGGAGATAGCACCAACAGCAGCAGCAAAGATTGTTTTGGCAGCAACAACAGCAGCAGATCAACAAAACACACCGTCTGGATGCTAGCTGCTCTGCTGGCCAGAACATGCACAGCCTGTATGTACACCTCAAGAGGGTTTAGGCTGCAAAGCTGCAGCACGCGGGCAGCAAGCTGCTGCTGCTGCTGCAGCAGCAGCAATACGCACAGCCGCACACGCTGTTCCTCCTGTTGAAGCAGCAATGACCAGTTGCTGCAGCAGCTCGGCACCGCCCAGCAGCACTGCTGCTGCAAAACCACCAGATCCAGAAGCTCCAGCAGATCACGCTCATCTACCTGCAGCAGCGGCACCAGCAACAGCAACAGTAACAGAGCAGTAGCAGCAGCAACAGGGACATCTGCAATGCAAGCGTGCAGAAGCAGCAATTCCACCGGATTCAGGAGTAGCGAAATGGGAAACTGGACACCAGAAGCAGCGAGAGCAGTAGCAACAGTGACGGGAGAAACAACGGCAGCGGCAATAACAGTCCTTACTTCCTCGAGAGACACGTCCCTTTCATCAGCGAGCAGCAGCAGCCTTGGTCCTCTTTCCTCTCGCCTTCGCCGGTGCACCCTCGTCTCGACTGCTGTTGCTGCTGTTACTGCATCGGTGCTGTCTCTCATTGCTTCCTTGCAGCTGTTCTGCAGCCCAGCGGACGCTCCTCCTGCTGCTGTGGCTTCTGCCGATTGTGTGAGCTCTCCTGGGCCCGCCGCTGCTGCTGCTGCTACTGCTGGCGTCTTCTGTTGCTGCTGCTCCTGGTAGAGCGTTCGTGCACCATCAACTATAGCTTCAGCAGCAGCAGCAGCGGGTGCTGCTACATCCGGATACTTCCGCTGCTGCTTCAAACCTTCTGTAGGCGCAGCCCTGCAGACACGAGCAGTGTTTACAGTACGGAATGCGTAAACCTTAAACCCTACACCCTACACCTTGAACCCGCGAGACAAGTTCGTGGGCTTGAACTTACATCTTAGCCCGCCGCTTTTCATGCAGCGATGCAGAGAGGAAAGAAACAGCTTCATCCAGGAGGCCATGTAGACGGTCCCACTTTCTCGTTGCCGTTGCTGCTGCTGCTGTTGCTGCCGATGAGAAGGGAGGAGGCGCTAATGCCTCGTGGAGGCAGAGCAACACGGCAAGAAGACCCGCATTCAAATTATCACCCGCTGTTATCTGCATTCAACAGGGTAAGCGGCAGCAGCAGTCCCAACTAAAATCGGGTGCATGCACTTGATTACCTATTTGTATGTCTATACAAAAATATCATATGGTTATATACATGTACCTAGATAAGCATATATAAGTGCAAATATATTGTAATATATGGAAACATTAAATAAAAGCATAAATACACGTACAAATACAGAAGTAATTCTAGGCAAAAATATAAATATGAACATAAGTGAATATACAATTAAGCATATAAACACAAATAGAGATATAAATGTAGAAATCCAAAGCGGTGAATGAGTGTATATGTCTTTTCTAACATGGCTCAGCTGAAGACTTCGGAGGGCACGATGCGATCGCAACAGAGCCCGGAGCAACTGCAGCAAATAAACACGCATGAATACAACTGGTGGTGCTGGAAAAGTAGCAGCAATGACAGCAGTAGGATAAGCAGCAACAGCACCCACTGCTGTAACAACAGCGCAGCAGCAGTGGTGGCAGAAGCTAAAGAAATGCCGGACGTCAAAGCATTACTGTCAGTAATAGTAGCAGACGGCAAACGCTGAAACAGGAGCAGCAGCAGAAACAACAGCATAACTGTCTTACAGCAAAGACTTGGCTTCCTTTGTCCACCCTGCGGTGCAGCAGCCGGAGAAGGGGGTTTAGCTGCTGGTGGTTTAGCGCATGCATAACCAGCAGCTCGACGTCAGCAGCAGCAGCAGCCGACGAAGGCGCAGCACCTGCAGCAACTGGGGCTGCAGTACCGGCGGGAGACAGCAGCAGCTCAACAGCCTCAGGCAGACGATCCGAGGTGACAAGGGAGACAAACAAACAGCGAAAGCTACCGAATGTTTTGTAGAGGAGGCTCAATTCCGACGCGGCAACTGCAACAGCGACAGCAGTAGCAACAGCAGCAGGTGTCTGTGAACTCAAGGAATGTCAGCGTGCCGACACACGCAATAAAAATAATACAAGCATTATTAATAATGCTCACATTATTATTTATTTAGCACGAATAATTAAAACCAGTAAATACTTAATTAAAAGGATAAAAACACGATAAAAAGGAAGAAACATATACTTTATTAGCGCGTAATCAAAGCAGTAAGCAAATACATGAAAATAACAAAAGGAATACCAAAACAAAAAATAGGCAAATAATTGGAAATCCTGAGCAAACCATTAAAACAAAACGGGCATAACTGGCACACGAATAAAGAAAAGGAAATAAGCAAACAGAGGAAAGTAAGTAATTACCTATGCCTTGCTGCTCTTGCTGCGCGAATTTGCTGTAGTCGTCCTCAGAAAGACAGGAGCGAAGATAAGGCATAGAATACAGCACAGCTGCTTCTGCTGCTGATGTTCCCTTTTTCCAGCTGTTGCTGGTGGTGTTGCTGATGCTGTTGCCGATGTAGTTACCGCTTCTGTTGCTGAGGCTGCTGCTTGTACAGTGCGGAAGGGCGATGGCAGACACGCAACGGGTGATATCTACGGTGCTGTTGCTGCCGCCGCCGCTCCACTGCGGGTGTAGATAACACCGCAGGTAGTTGTCTGCTGCTGCTACAAGCCCCCGCACCCAGCATCCTTCTTCAAACACAGCAGCACTAGCGTCAGCAGAAGCCGAGCTATAGCTGATGCTGCTGCTGCCGGGAGACAGCAACAGGCTGTGTACAGACCGCGATTGAGAGCCAGCATCACCGTGCCGCAGTGTCAGCATATGTTGCTGCTGTTGACGCTCATGCTGCGGCTGCTGGCGTCGATCTCCCGATGACGGTATGCTTGAATCATAACTATGCTGCTGCTGCATTTGTAGCTGCTGCTGTTGCTGTTCCTCCATTTGCTGTTGGAGCTGCTGCTGCCGCAACTGACCCCAAAGCAGTTGCAGGTCAGCGCTGACTGAAGGTCCGTTGCCCAAGGGGAGGGTAGCGAGTTGAAGTGCTGCATGCACAGGAGGCAGCAGTAGTTGCAGTTGCGTTGCTGCTGCTGCTGCAGCAACGCGTCGCTCCGAGGCAACAGCAGCAGAGACTGAAGCGGAGATACCCCGAGGTAGGGGAGGGAGCCGCGGCCGGAAGCTGCTGCTGTGGCTGGTGTTGCTCCCCCTAGCTGCCCTGGCAGCCCTAGCAGCAGACTGCGGCAGCACCAGCGAAGTCACAGGCCAGGCAAACGGCAGGCCATAAGTTCTTCTGTGGGTAATCAAAAAAGAGAGGCCCCGCACATAATAATTTAATGCAAGGAAGGAGACAATTTGTGGCCTCATCATCCCCGCCTCCAAGGCGGAAAGACAGCTGCTGCTTAGCTGCTGCTGCTGCTGCTGCTGGGTAAGATGAGCTGCTGAGGCGGGTCCTCCAGAAGACGGCGACCCAGTAGGCACGCCCGTTGTTGCTGTTGCTACACCAGCCGTTCCGCTGCGGCGGCTGCTGCTGCTGCTGCTTCCCTGTGCGGCGGCAGAACCGGCGGCTGCAGTCGCCGCTGTCGTTTCTCCTGTCTGTGCAGGAGGTTGCTTTGCTGCAGTGCTCCGATGACCCGCAGCAGCTGCAGCAGCAGCGGTAGTAGCTTCTAGTGGAGGTAGCCGTGACAGCACCTGTCGCAGCAACTGCTTTTCTGCAAGCCCCCACGGCCGATGCTGCTGCTGCTGCCGAGAGTACAGTGTCGCCCCAATAGATGAGGGCAACCTGTGGGTGCTGCTTCGGCTGCTCCACTCAATAGCACAGAACTTCGGCTGCTGCCCCTGTTGCTGCTGGTGGGCTGTACACACAACCAATGAGGCAGAGGCACGGCAGCTCTTTGCCTTTGTGACAAGCGCTGCTGTTAGCTGCTGCAGCACTTCATTTCCCGCCTCGCCAGCAGCAAGGCCATATTCCTGTTGCTGTTGCTCTGGCTGCTGCTGGGTTTGCAAATACTGTTTATGCTGCACGCTGCTGCTGGGCGTTGGTGCAGGCTCCGTTTCCTGCTGCATCTTTTGGGCCTCTGCTTGTTGTCCTTGTGGAGGCGCCGCAGCAGCGATTGCTGCAGCAGCCAGGTGCTGCTGCAGTATGTGTTGCTGCAACAGGTGCTGCTGCAGCAAGTGCTGCTCCATGTTTAGAGACAACGCTGCATGCAGCGCGGAGCGAGCAGCAGCAAACATGCCAAGGCGGCAAAGAGAGACAACTCTGACTTCAACCACAGGGTAGAACCTCAAGGTGCCTATTGTCTCCGCCAGTCTCTCGTCTATCTCTGCTGTTGCTACTCCTGTTGGTGCTTGTTCTCTGGCTGCACCTGCTGCTACGGTGGGAGCAGGAGCGGTAGCAGCAACGGGGGCGCTTGCGTGAGGAGCCGTAGACGTTGGATGCGCAATCCTGGGCACTGTAATGTTTTGTTGTTGTTGCTGCGGCTGTTGCCCTTCTTTTTGCTGCTGCTGCTGAACCAACAGCAAGGCAGCGTTGAAATAGCTGCTGCAGAGCCTCCACGCAAGAGAAAGCTCATCGCGCCGCAGCAGCAGGTCTCGAACTTTTGCTGCAGTGCGAGGCTGCAGCAGCACCTCAATTGGGGGTGTGAAGGAACAGCGACTCCACAGAGCAGCAAGAAACGGGAGCAGCTGCTGCAGCAGCAGCACACGAGCGCGCACCCATCGGAAAGCCCCAAATTTTATCAGGCACTGCTGCAGCAGCTGCTGCAGCAGACCCATCAACGCCCCGTACGGCAGCAGTGACAAAGGCAAACGCTCAGCCTCCGGTAATGCTCCTCCTGTCCCTCCTAGTACTGCTGTATCTGCTGCAGCAGCACCAGCCTTCTCCCCTTGGTGCTTCTGCAGCATCCGCGCAGCATTATGAGAAGCTGTTGTTGCTGCTACGGCTGCTTCTTGTGCAACATCCGCAGCAGCAGGCAGGCTCGTTGCTGCCGCCCCTGCAGCAGAACTAGATGCAGCAGCAGCAGCTGAGGCTGTCCTTTCCTCAACAGGCCCACCACCTTCTTCTGTTGCTTGCACAGCGTCAGGGGCAGCAGCCTTTGCATTAGCTGAGCAAGCGTCTGCTGCAGCAGGACCTTCACCTACACCTGTAGCAGCAGCAGCAGCAGCAGCAGGATGAAGCCTCTCGAGTTGTTCTCTAAGAGTACAAGGCAATGCATTGGAATGCCGAATTGACCCTTTGCCTCGAAGCTGTCCATACACCGCAGCAAACGAAGACCGCTGGCAGTGCAAAGCAGCAAAACTGTTGTATGCAGTGTTGCATGACTGACGTGTTGCCCCCACCCTGCTGCTGATACTGCTGGTGATGCGAGATGGCCTTGCCTCGGGTGCAGCAGGATACGCAGTTTCAGCTGCGGCTGCGCTCGGGGACGACGGTCTTGTGATTGGCTCTCCGTCTTCTGCTGCTGCTATTGCTGCCTCTGCTGCTGCTGTATCTGCTGCCGATGCCGTTGGTATATCTTCATCCTTTAGTGGTGAAACCTGTGCTGGCTCAACGCGATTAGCCTCTTGCGGGGACGTGGCTGAAGCTGAAGAGGTAGAAGCAGCTGCTGTTGCTGCTGCTGTCGATGCTGCTTCTGTAGCTGGATGGGGTGCACTCTGCGCAACAGCAGGCGAAGGCGAGCCGCATGCAGCCATGGGGTGTCTGCACACAGCAAGCCGCAGCAGCGACGCGACCTCTGTGCATAGTTGTAGGAAGCCAGCTGCAGCCGTGCTGCTGTTTTCCCCCAACAGCTGCAGCAGCTGCAGCGCAACAGCAACAGCAGGAAGAGGAGTAAATGCATGAGCAGAACGGATTCTGTTGTTGGTCTCTGCGTTAGTTGTTAAAACCCAACGGCCTCCAAAACCCCAACTAGCAGGAGGCAAATCAGCGTCGTCTCCTGCTGCTGCTGCTTTTTCTGTTGTTGATCCTCTTGTTCGCGCTGCTGCTGGTGCAGGGTTCACTGCAGCAGCAGCAGCAGCAGCAGGAGGGCGTAGCCCCAAGGCCTTCCGCGCATACACCAGAAGCAGATCGTTGTCTCTAAGCAAAGGCCACTTTAGGAGAAATTGCTGCAGCAGCTCTGTCCTAGAATTCAGAATAAGGCTCTCGAGAAGTAGCTCGGGGTGCTGGAGCAGCGGCTCCCGGTGTCTAGCCACCTGGGTTTCAACCAGCTGGAGAAGCTGCAAAGAAGCCATCAGCTGCTGCAGCTCCTGCTGCTGCTGCAGCGTTAGATGAGCTGACAGCTGCTGCTGTTCCTGCAAGAGCTCGCACAAATAGAGACGGCCAGCAACCTGTGGGAACCCCCCCTGCAGCGGCAGCGTCACTTCGCCCCCGCTGCTGCAGTTGCTGTTGCTGCCGCTAAGAGACAACAGCCGCAAGGCGACTCGGGTTGCTCTGCTGCTGCTAAGAGACAGCAACCGCCGTGTCGCTGCTCCTTGGAAACCTGGAAGCGACAGCAACTGCTTCAGCTCCGCCTCAGCTAGCCATTCTTGCAGATAGCTAGCTACCTCGCTGCCAGGTTTGCAAGCTGGCGGCAAACAGGTCAAGCCCCCAGAAGGGGAGACAGGAGCGCCTGGGAGCAGCTGAAAGGCAAAACAAAACGACAGAGAAGCGCTACTCCCTTCAACCTCTAGCTAGCTAGCTGCCTAGCTACGTGTAGCTGCCTAACTCAGCAATCCTTTCGGTAGGCGTCGAGCGTTTTGCTGGTTAGCCCCTCTCGACAGCTAGCCTGCTGCCCTGTTCGCTAATCAGCTAGCTAAGTACAGCCTGCTAGCTAGCCAGTTGCTGGCGGCTAGGGAGCTAGGACGCCAATCAACAAGGCCGAATTTCATACCTTCAGGAGAGCCCTAGCAGTTGCGTAGCCGTTGCAGGCAGCTAAAGTGCGCACCACCTAAACACAAAAGCCCGCAAACCCTAAATCCTAAATTCTAAGCAGCTAGACACAATCCACGAAACCCTTAAGGGTGCGCCACGCAAAAACAGAACCCCTAGACCCTACAACATAAACATGTAGGCAATGGCCCGCTACACCCGACGGTTTAGAATTATATTTAAGGCCTGAGGGTTCAAGTGGCTGATGCCGCCACGGTTGTTTGCACACTTAAAGCGTTCTAAATAACTGAGTTGTCTAGAACGCTTTAAATAATAGAGTTTGGAGTTTACATTTTGAATGCCCTTTTCAGTTTGCATGTCGGCGTGGAGGTCTCTCCACGTTCTCCAAGTGTCTTTGCTTGCTTCCATTGCTGCACTGTAGCTCCTCCAGGTGTACAGACACCCGCGGGTCTGCAGCAGCAGCAGCAAACAAGGGCCACTATTGCAGCACCGCAGCTGCTGCTGGACCTGCGAGACAGCACGCAGGGCCACAGCAGCAGCAGCAGCAGCTGCTGCTGCTGCTCGCTCTTCTGCTGAGCCCCCAAAGGCGGCATCTTCGCTGTCAGCCACGTCAACAGCATCTGCTGCTGCCGCATCTGTTGTTGTTGCGGTGCCGTGCCTTGCTGTGTGTTCCAAGGCAGCGAGGAGAGGATGTTGTTCTAAGCAGCGGCATGCAGTTCTGCTGCTGGTGCTGCCGTTGGATGCATCCTTTTGGGATGGCTCAGATGGCTGCTGGTGCAGAGCTGCTGCTTCTTCTTGCAGCCGCGCCTGGCAAAAGGCTACAGTATTAATACATGTTTGCACAGGCCAGGCAGCAGATAGCTGCAAAGCGTTCCGCGTTGCTGCTGCTGCGCTGCTAAGTCTCATGAGACAGTCTGGGAGGGACAATTCCTCTTGCTCTCCTGCTGCTGCGCCGCACTCTTCTGCTGCTGCTGCTGCCTCTGCTGCTGCCCCTGCTGCTGGTACTGGTGCTGTGGTTGTTGCTGCTGCTTCAGGGTTTGATGGTGTTGATGGCTCCACAGCAGGAAGCCGCAAAGCAGTGTCAAGGGGCCAGGCAGCAACTGCTGCGGTTGAGGCACACGGAGAGGCTTGCTGCAGGAATGTAGCAACTTCTTCCTGCTTCTGGTGCTGTTGTTGCTGCTGCTCCGTAGATGTTTGCCGCTCCTGTTTCTGCAGCGAAAATGCTTCGTCCGCCATCTGTTCCGTCTTCAGTCCCACCACCTGCTGCTGTACCTGTGGCTGCTGCTGCTGGAAAGCCTGCTCTATTACGCAGCTAATTAGCATCTGTTGCAGCTCAGTGTCTGGAGATAGCTGAGCATCGGCAACCTGCATGGCCTGCTGCAGATGTCCCTGTACACTCCACGCTCTTGCTGCAGCAGCAAAGCAGAGCTCTATTGCTGCTTGGCTATCATCCGCCACCGCTTCCAGATGTCTCTGCAGCGACGCAAAACACAAACAGCATCAAAGGGAGAGACACAATGCGCACGAGGACCAGCACAAACAGCAGAAAGAGAGCAACCGCGGCCACAACAGCAGCAGCAGCAGCAGCTCCAAAGGAGAATCACACAGCATCACTCACAGCATCAATACTACTGTTGCTGCTGTTGGTGTTGCTGTTGTGAAGTACCTTAGCAGCAAAAGGCAGACTGAGGAGTTCGTGGGGTCTCCAACCTTCTGAGCTTACACTCCAGTGATCCTCTGCTGCTGCCAGGGCTGCTGCTGCAGGTCCTACTGTTGTTGTTGTTGCTGCTGCTGCTGCTGTCGCTGCTTGTATAGCCCCCGTAGCCTTTATTATCCGCCAGCATCGGTGTCGGTCTGCTAGCCAGAGCCGCAAGGAGCTGCAGCAGCAGCAAAGTTGCTGCTGCGCTAGCTGGAGCAGCTGCCCTGAAGGCCACAGCTCACTGCACCTCTCAGCTATTGCAAGAGGACCAAGTATAGAAACCCTTCCGCCACACGTGTTGCTGCAGCACCTGCTACCACTGCTGCTGCTGCTGCAGGCCGCAGAAAAATCACGCCGTAGCGAGTAAGTCTGCTTCTCGAGAGAGCCCAAAAATAGCACCAAGTCCCTTCGAAGAGCCATGCGAGATGCAGGATTAGCTGGAGGCCACCTGTTGCTGCTGCTGCCGCTGGTGAGCAGCAGCGGGTGAAGCGGCAGGGCAGCCTGCAGCAACACTCCCACTAGGTCAGTTTGCAGCAGAGCAGCAAGTTGCTGCGCCTCCTGCTGCCCCTTAAGGCTGTACAAGACTTCTGATATTAAATCTTCTGGGGATGCAAACAGCAAACCGAACAGCTGCTGCTCCTCCTCCGCATTCCCCTCATGGTGCTGCTCCCCCTCGTCCTCCACCTCACGCTGCTGCTGCTCCTCCTCCGCATTCCCCTCATGGTGC
>CAJFCX010000433.1:0-18166 GCA_904066255.1 Eimeria sp. OTU-X
TATATATATATATATATATATATATATGGAGCAGTTTTGTAGCCTCCTTCACACTGGCTCAGGCTGTGCGCTTTGCACCACCATTGTCATATCCTTTTGATTTTTGTATACATCAGTTGATGCCATGTGATTCCAGAGGCTTCCACGAGTTGCGTGTTTGGACCGTTGCGGGCGGAGTTACATCTGCTAAATCCCGTGCGTTCAAAGGATTTTCCCCACCGGTGCTCGTGTTTTGCATAATACGAAGCCGACGTACTATAGACATCCCAGCAGCAACAAAGCAAACTCATACGCACCCAATTGCGCAACAAGTTGGTGAGCCTGAAAGGCTACAAAAGGCAGAGGGTTGCCTTGTCCCTATGGTCAAGTACTGTTATCGTCGATCGCATTTGTGAATTCAGGGTGGAATATTTTTTACGGGGCTTGTTCCTGTTAGACAAGATGTTCTGGGTGCTAAGGCAGTACGTTTCGTCACTACATTTCTTTCTCAGTCGTCTTGGGTAAGGAGACGATACCAGGAGAAGTCCTGTTGCTGCTGGTTGTTTTGATTTGAGCTGCCGTGCCCGCAGTCACCAACGCCCCTATGCCTACGTGTGTTTGTTAGGCAACACTATTGCTGTATCGTGTTGCTGGAGCTTCAATATCACCCTGCCTGTGTGTGCAATGTTCAGCGATAGTTTTTGAGGCGTGACACTATTTCAAGCTTTCTCATGCGTTTGCGTGATGGGAATGTCCTGCATCCAGATGTGGTGCGCCCTTTTCCACTATGTAGCTACATACCAAGTCTTCCATCTTACCTCATAGGGCCTAAAATGTGCCCAGCATAAAGACATTAGAGTGCTATCCTGTCTGCTGTTGTATCTATGCGGAAGTGCACTCCAATTCACTACTACGTATGTGCAACCCACGTTTACAGGCACCTTGCCCCCTTTCTATTAAACCTATAACCCGGCATGCTTGTAGTTTAGTGGAGTTTTTGCCCGCTATGCGTGCGCGAGTGCTTGACACTGTCTGCTGTACCCCCGTGGAATTTCGTTGTGCCTTTGCCATGTTTAGACTGTTTTCGCACCCTTATCTGCCGTATTCGTTGGTCCTCATTGCGGTGAGTCCAAGCACAAAGCGGCTCCGGATCAGCTGTGTTTGGTCGGGGGGGAAGGGGGTGCATCCTTCTAAAACCGACATATCTAGAAAAGACTAGCCATCTGGACATTCCTAAATTCGCATTAAGTGGATGGGTTTGCTACGGTGAAGGTTGTGTGCATGTTCCGTGTGCACTGTAGATTCTCTTACTGCCACTGTTGGCTGTCCAGCAGCCGGTTACCATGCCACAGCATTCTTCTGGCGTGTTGGTCCCTCCCCTTCGTTTTGTTGCTCAGTTGTACTTAGGTTGTAGAGTACACGCCCTACACAGATGCGCAAGCGTCAATTCAGCTGGTCAGGGTAGTTGATGGCGGTTTTTGAAAAAGCAGCTTCCTGGAGCGGGTATTTGTGGAAAACCATTTCTCACCGAGACGTTTCCTTTATATTCATCGCCTGATTTGTTGGTTATGTAGTGAGCTCGACACGAATGGTATCTAAATCAGTCACGTGCGGATGCCAGAGAGTACGTAGCAGTTTAGAGTGCTTGTATTCATCCTGCTGGTGGGCTGCGTGAAAATGGAGCAGTTGATTTGCTCCTGGGCACGCATATGTTGTGCTCCCACAGCCACTGGGTTCCTCTCTGCTCGTGCTCAATCGCCTAATCCAGTGGCGCGTCGGGCAAGTGGTTGTGAAGGTTGTACGATATGTTATGGCGTAGGTCACCACACGAGCATTTTTGGCTCGCAAACAGATGACGTTGCATGCATTTACGCTGGACCAGCGAGTTCGCTTGTCCATCGTGAAGCGAGTTCGCTGGCGGTCATCTAAGCCCTGCACTGCAATTATTGAGTTCGCTGGCGGTCATCTAAGCCCTGCACCGGCAACAATAATTGCACTTTGGGGCCACGTTCTGATGCTGTAGGCCGATAGTAGTGGAGCATAATTCTGGGATGATGCTGCACTCACGTTTCTGACTGCAGCGTGCTGTACCTCGGATACGGGAAAACGAGATATTCCGTTGGAGAAGCGATTTTCGGCCATCTTTATATGGGTGCATCTCGCTGTATTGTGCTATTTCGTCTACGCTGGGAGTTTGCGGACTGCCCGTCTCGTGAAATATCTCGTTAGCGGCGCATCCGTGAGCATCAACCTAGGTGCCTGCCACCGGTGGACGAGGCAGAACCATAATGCGAACAGTTACAGGGTTATGTTAGGTCGCTTCCTAATATCTGCATTGGCATGTTGGCTACTATTGACGGCGAAGATCGATGTTTTGAATTTAATCAAGAGCTGTCAAAGCGTTCTGAAAAGAAAAGGCTGCATGCAGTGTGTTAATTGTTAACGGCATACCACCGTTTTGGCGACTTCTTGCGTGGATCGGGAGTTACGTCACAACTAGCACCACTGAGGTTCTTCACCTGTGATGCGATGTTTTACATATTGCTTTTCTAGTGAAGCTAATACAGCTTCACTTTTAAGGAATGACAGTCTGGTTGAGCCTGCATGATGCTTTTGCTATATTGGCAGACTTGCAGAAGTGGAATGGTCGGCGTAGAACGTATTTAGTTAGCCCAATGAAATTCATTCTTGCCTACTTCGATTACTTCGGCACTTTTTGTAAATCACCTCTTGTATCATAGACTACGTGCAGGTTGTGAATTTGGGTTAGTTGTCCTCAGTGTACATCCGTATGCGTATCTCTATTTATACCACGTACTTATGGCTTGCATTACCTACATGCCATGCGGCGGATTTACGTGACGTATTATTTTTCATATTACGTCACATCCCTAACAAAGCTAAAGAATATCTGTATTTAAACCTACGGACGCATGCTCATTTATATAACAGCGGCAGTCCTCATGCACTCGTTTGGTGATGTAGCAGGGGCGTAGACTGCGAAGTTCCATAATTCGCCACGTCTGACGCAAGGTCACCGCCTATTCCTGGGTGGTGTTGATTATGGCTGCCAGCTAGTCTCATCCGAATATTGCTTGAACCAGTGAGCTGCCGTTTAGGAACGTTCGAGTTGATACACTGCGATGGCATGCAGATGGTGAGGAAAAAGACGACGCATAGGCCTGCGAAATGCTACAAGATGTCGGTAGATTGGGTTTATTTCTTAAAGGCCTTTTCAAATCCTGAATGCCTTTCAGAAATCTCTTCGGTACATCCGTTGCAATGTGTAGCTCATGGTTGCTGAATCCAGGCTGTACGGTTTTTCATAAGCGGAGACACCATGGATAAAAGCCGGGTGGGGAAGGGGGGCCTGCTAATGAAGCAAACAGGAACGGCTATCGGAAGGAGAGCGATGGCTGCTCAGAGAGTTAGTCGTTCGGGAGGCACAAGTTGACTGACTGCCATAGCTGAATGATGTTTCTTGTTCGCAAGCATATTGGACCTGAGTGCACGTTAGCGGTTGTTTTGTAATATATGCATTGCACCATGGTTACACGGGTGATGTGCCGGGTGCATATAACGGAAAATCCAGTTTGTACGCTACGTGTTTCCAAGAAATTAGTACGCAGTGCTCAGCTTCCCTCCATCAAGGTGCCCCTTGCACTCCAGTGGAGTGCATGTCTTAATGCACTGTAATTTGGTGCTGTAATTTGGTGCTCCCATTTGCATATTTTGTATTATATCCGGCCCGCCACAACACGCAGCAGCGGTTACAGAATGCTCAAGGATGTCTAGCGTCCTATTCTATCAAGGAACTATTCCCGTATTGACCCATGAAGAAACAATCGATGCAATATTGCTGGTGAAAAGGATTGTTTCTGCAATATATTTTGCTCCAAAAGGCGTTAGCGCCACATAGCAATTAGCCTCGATTGGACCCCAAAAGGTGGGGTCTCTTCCTAGTTGCTTCTGCAATATATTTTGCTCCAAAGGGCGTTAGCGCCACATAGCAATTAGCCTCGAATGGACCCCAAAAGGTGCGGTCTCTTCCTAGTTGCGTTCTTGAACGATCATGGGACTGGGTTGCCAAGTTGTCGAGCCCGTGCGCTCGCTTATTGCATGCGCACTCTATTGATAAGAGCACATCTAAGATGTTATTGTAACCTCCAGTTTGTGCGTGGAGAATTTCAAGCTTTTAGGGTTTAGGGTTTAGGGTTAGGGGTAGGGTTAGGGTCTAGGGTTAGGGGTTAGGGTAGAGTAGGGTAGTTTAGGGTTAGGGTTACGGTTAGGGATAGCATTTAGGGTTAGGGCACTACGAATGTCCTTTTTAAATGAGTTGAATATATAACGTACAGGCGGTGCGTCTCAGACTGGAAGCGTCAACAACTGCAGGTGTCAACATGGTACGACTGCAGGCTCAGTTGTGATAATCTTCATTTTGGGGGGGATACGTACGTACTACCTGTGTACAATAGGAGCAATTCAGAATGTAGTTTATGGGACTACATACGCAAGCACCATTTTACTGGTGTTTGGCTAGTACCATGCGCATTTGCGTTTAAACCCGTCCACAAGCACCAAGCGCCGCCCTAGTCTGAGAGCGTGCTGTTCTCGGTCCACTTACGTCAGGATGTGCGTTCAATACACCAAGTGTCGACAATGGGTTCGGTTTGCAGTGCTCTTTATCGTGAGTGCGAACAACCAGGATGGGCCAGCTGTACTGCCTACAAATACCTCTATTTGTAAGACCGTTGGGCGCAGCTGAATTCCCGGCGTTCCTGGCGTTCGCTGGAGAAACTGCGCGCATATATACTGTTGCCTAGACAAGTTATATGTGTCACTGTAGGTGTATGCATGTAGGTGACATGTTTCTTGCACCGTCAGCTAGTGAGCCCTGCTATAGTGGCTGTCATGCATGCACGTTTTTTCGTGCAGGATCGGCCAGTGACCACCGTGATAATGGCTGCCATACGAGCATATAAGACACAATCTTGCCTAAAAGTCATCCTTCTACCAAAAATTATTCCGTTGATACATTGAATGGGCCCTTTCTACTTGTGTGTTTGGCTCATCCGAGATGTTAGCGACCATTAACAACTCTGGCGGATACATTGAATGGGCCCTTTCTACTTGTGTGTTTGGCTCATCCGAGATGTTAGAGTTGGAAAATGCCCGGAAGGATACCTAGCGCAGCGGTTGCACCTTAACGAAGGGCTTCTGTATACGCGAAATGTTCCCATGGACTGAGGAAGAGACTGCAGCCAACTAATGAGCTTTGCAACAATTGCAACTCGCTTGGGAAACGAACTACAGTGCAATATCGCTATGTTCTGCGCGTCGGCCAGGTAGCCCAGGGAGCGGTCGTGCATTCGCGAATTTGCGCGTATAGATACCACGTCTTGTGCAGTGTCTCGCGAGATTCACCAACGGTAGTTGGGGCAGTCACTGCTCGCCGCAGGAACAGATTCTGACCACAGTAGAAATCGGACTGTCCGTAGAAATCGGCTAGCTGTTCCGGACTGTCAACGCTGCCATCCACGCTGGATTCCATCTGGAAATCTGCCACGACAGTGCAACGCATGCTGGTAGTTCTGCCTGTATACTTCTATAGCTTATTGTTTGGGGAGACTAGGAACCCTGACGCATTTATCACGTTTTGTACTCTGTCCGATGGTTTACGACGTGCACCCATTCAGTGTAAATTACATGGAACAGTGTCATTGCTGCCATATATGAAAGCATTAGTTACTTTCTATGTTGAGCCGGGTGTCTTAAGTTTCACTGGCCTGGTAATGTGAAGGAAGTGAGTCTAGGAGCAGGGGACAAACTCTGATACGTGCACGCAGTTTCGTAGGATTCTCTGTTTGCCAATTGCCTCTAGTAAATTGCGCAAGCAATAGATACAAGAGGCATTGTAGGACTTGGCACGGGTACGATCCTCTGTAAAGTAGCCACTTCAAGCAGCGTAATGTGCTAATCACTGTGAACGTAGAAAGAAGAACGTTGAAGACCGGCTGAGCATCGCATACATCGCTGCGGCCATGTGAATGGGACTCCTTCCCATCCTTCGCCTGCTCGTCCCGGCTTCAGAGTACGCTGCTGCGGCAATGTGTAGTCAGTGTTTCAAACATAGCATTGATGAGGTCGTTTTTATTCCCCCTCGTACAACTATGGGGAGCACAAGTATCTCATTCGACTTTTCTATTCGGGAGTTGCTTGCAGGGTCTGGTAGTTTGGCATGTGAGCTCGGCGCCTTTCGTTTCCTTTCGCTGGACAGCTAAACAGAGGAGTTGTCTGCCTAGTAGAAACTACCTCTTTGCAGACTTGATGTGTGACTAGGAAGTGAGTCAACCCACGGACGAAGACAAACGGAGCTCGTAACCGTCGGATGGAACATTTACAGGAACAAAGGGATGGAACTAGTGGTAATTTGCAGCGGATTAAAGCTCGACGTAGACCATAGAGCGCATTGCTTGTTAGGCGGTAACGGTTCGTGCCAATGCTAATTTTCAGCGGTGTACATATGATGCAGTAGATGCGCCCAGTCGTATGGGTTGTGCCAGTGAAGTAGAACTTAGTGGTATCTCGCAGGCACGTCGGATGTGCGCAACAATAGGCTGTAAAATTGGCATGCAGGCTGGTGGTGAATATTTGATTTTAGGGTTAGGGTTTAGGGTTAGGGTTAGGGTTACAACAACAATTGGCTGTCAAATTGGCATGCAGGCTGGTGGTGAATATTTGATTTTTTGCATCAATTCCCAATAGGCTGTAAAATTGGCATGCAGGCTGTTTTCGTCTGGTGCTTTTTGCCGCTCCCATCAACTTGCGCCAAACGGAAGGTTTGTGTAGCAGGCACATTGACGTTCTAGGAGGTGAGATGTTTCACCATAACAGTCTCGTTTTTTGCTTGCCATAAGGTGTTTAGGTGTTTGAAGTAGTTGTGCGTGGGAGGGCCTGGAAGGGAAGAGCAGGGTGCAAAGCTACTACTGAATTTGGTAGGTACGCCCGACAAGATAATGGGACCGCCAGAGAGTGCGCTTTGGAAGGAAGGCGCCAATGCTTTCCTGAGCTGGGACGGGAATGCGGCTTACTCTCATCACGGCCGTTTACCTGTGTCTGTGTAGCTTTCTGAACTCTCCGCTGGTTTGGCGCAGTGCGTATTTGTGTCCTTCTGTATGTGGCGTCTGCAGAAAAAAGGCTTTTTATTGTTTATGTGGAGAGTCAACAATCCAGCTGGTGAGTTATGCGCGAATTCAGTATTGTTGGCTATGCTGACTGTCTCCCTATAGCGGCGTTTTTGTTGTGAGATGCCAGAGCAATGCCGTTCGGTAGAAGCATATGCTGTTGCTACTAGACGTTGAAAAAGTCCGTGCACCAATGTTGATGTTGCCTGCGCCATCCCCCCCGTAGTTGTGTACACGCCACTCTAAGACAGTGGCCGATGACCCGGAAACCCGCAAAAGAGCGTCGACCTTCAGAATGTGAGCTGACGCGTTGAGGGGGCTCCGCAAAATTATTGACTCGCAGCAAGCCGTGTTATTTTATGTGGTCGCAAATGCGCCGTTTTGTAAATGTTCAGAAAGTGCGTATCGCTGTGCCTGTGGCTTTTGCTTGCTTGTTACCAGTGCACCAACGGGACTTGCCGTCCTTCCTTTTTGTGTATGAAAAGCGTATTGTCGTTTGCTTGTGGCTCTTTCGCTTCTTGCTGTGCATGTCTCTTTCGCTTCTTGCTGTGCATGTGTTGTTGGTGGTATGTGCTGTACATGGAGCAAGCAATGATGTGGAGGATTTGCTAAACGTTTCCTAGTGTACAGATTGGAATGTCGTTTTTTGTGAAGTGCAACCCATATTCTGCGCTTGCCGTGGGCTGTACAGTTCTATAGGGTGTGTACATATAGCGGCAATGCAGGGTTTGTGCAGAGCGTTGAACAGCCGAAAAATATTCGTTTCGCTACCCTTTTGTGAGAGCAGGAAGTGAGTAAAGCAACTGAGGCAAGACTCCATGTTGGAAATTGGGATGAAGGTATTCAGCGCAACTGCCTCAACCAGACCCTTGATACGATTTGCGGGCAATATAGGAAGTTCCACCAACCCCCGTTGGCTATGGATACTCTTGCTGCTTCACCAATACGTGCTCAACCACATACGTCTGGGATGAGCCCATCGCAGCATCTAGGTTCCTTTCCCAAGGCACACCATATGGCTCACCAGACAAGGACAGGTTTCAATGTGCGATCAGCTGGTGAGCCACGTGGAATCCAGGCAACGCCCATGAGACGACGCAGCAAGCATTCGAATGACACCTACGAGGCACCGTACTTGCTTTTTTGCGGTGCCAGCGTTATCAGTGGCTAAGGACAATCGAAATTCGGACACCCCGTGAATGCCATTAGCTTCAATGCCATGGCTGTCACACCAGCGATAGTTGAACAGCCAGGAAGGAATGGATTGATATCTGGGAAGGTTTATCCAGCGAGCCATGCTTTGTGGTGTGCTTCTGGGCTTCGTGACAAGTAATTAAGATGTCGCTTTCATTCGCTGTATTTTAGACCTATCGGGAAAATAGTTGGTGAGCCTACTGTGGACTTGGTGTCTGCTACATTTAAACGTCTGGGTGTCTAAGTAGCTACTACAGGTGCGCAGCTCAGGCATCTGCCACGTATGACGTTGGGAAGGTGTGGCAGAGCTTTTTGTAGATGTGAGTACCCGTACTTTTGAAGGGTCTTGTGTAGGTGTGTAGACTTGGACGGAAGACCGTTATGCGTATGATGCTCTCTCATATTAGTATGTGCGTTTTAGCGTCTTGTTGCCAATGATGATTTCGTTGCAAGCATGCTGTCGTATGGAGATATGAATGCTGGGTGACCTGCCGCGTCACCTAAACAGTTTTACTAGCAATTGTCTTCTGGTCCATGCAACAGATACTCTGACCTCAGTTCTTTTCAGGCTTGAATTCCGAGTGTGATGCAATAAGCAGTTTCGTACCTCTTCCGTATTTTGTTTACAAACCGCTGTTTTGTTTCTGTCCGGAAGAGAATGCCTGCTAACTGTTGTAGCGTGGATGGTGGCTGAGATACACCTGAGGCGAGAGGGTCAGCTTCGAATTTTGCCCGATGTGCATTAGATTGTGAGTTTTTTACTTAAATTGTTGTGTGATGATAAAGCGTTTTCTGCATTAGGCCCAGCTAAGCTTTCGCTCCTCACGACATGGTGCGAAACACCACGCACACTATATCTTCTGCACAGCGCAAGCAAATAGCTTCGATGGGTGAGTGACAGGGACGAGGGGCGGCTGGACGATAAGCTAGCAAGCATCTGAGTGGCAGCTACAAGGCACCGTACTTGCTTTTTTGCTGTGCCAGCCTTATCAGTGGCTAAGGACAATCGAAATTCGGACACGCCGTGAATGCCATTAGCGCCGATGCCATCTCTGGCACACCAGCGATAGGTGAACAGCCAAGAAGGAATGGATTGATATCTGGGAAAGTTTATCCAGCGAGCCATGCTTTGTGGTGTGATTCTGACTTTTGTGACAAGTAATTAAGATGTCGCTTTCATTCGCTCTATTTTAGTCCTTGTGCGTTTTGCTAGTAGCACACTGAATCAGGTGAACGCTCTGGTCATGGCTGGCAAACTAAATCAAGGCGTAAATGCGTGTAGTGTGTTCCTTAGGATCTCCACGCTGCGAAAAGACACCGGGAAACTAGTTGGTGAGCCTACTGTGGACTTGGTGTCTGCTACATTTAAACGTCTGGGTGTCTAAGCAGCTACTACAGGTGCGCAGCTCAGGCATCTGCCACGTATGACGTTGGGAAGGTGTGGCAGAGCTTTTTGTAGATGTGAGTAGCCGTACTTTTGAAGGGTCTTGTGTAGGTGTGTAGACTTGGACGGAAGACCGTTATGCGTATGATACTCTCTCATATTAGACTGTGCGTTTTAGCGTCTTGTTGCCAATGATGATTTCGTTGCAAGCATGCTGTCGTATGGAGATATGAATGCTGGGTGACCTGCCGCGTCACCTAAACAGTTTTACTAGCAATTGTCTTCTGGTCCATGCAACAGATACTCTGACCTCAGTTCTTTTCAGGCTTGAATTCCGAGTGTGATGCAATAAGCAGTTTTGTACCTCTTCCGTATTTTGTTTACAAACCGCTGTTTTGTTTCTGTCCGGAAGAGAATGCCTGCTAACTGTTGTAGCGTGGATGGTGGCTGAGATACACCTGAGGCGAGAGGGTCAGCTTCGAATTTTGCCCGATGTGCATTAGGAGGTGAGTGTTTTACTTAAATTGTTGTGTGATGATAAAGCGTTTTCTGCATTAGGCCCAGCTAAGCTTTCGCTCCTCTCGACTTCAGTTACGCATGGTGCCTAACACCATGCGCACAATATTTCCGGCAGGTCGGAATGTCTGGGCGAGTCGCTTCGATGGGCACATGACAAAGACAAGGAACAGCCGATATGTGTGGTGCAAGGTGAAGGAATCAAGCATCTGTTTATAGATGGCAAAAGTCCAGGACACCAACACAACAGGATTTCACCATCAAAGTAGTGTTGGATGGATTACGCTGTATTGGTAGAAAGTATGACCCATTTCACTCCGCATTACAGAAACAGCCTTGTGCCCGAAGGTGTCATGGAAGGTGAGAAAATGAGTCCACAAAAACGATCAGTAGTGAGTCTCACCCATCAATATAACTCCTCGAGACTTTCGGCCTAGAGTACCACTGGTTACGTACCAGGGTTGGGCCCGTCATGTGGAGTTTTTGCCAGAATGCGTTGATGCTATGCCTTCTAATTCAGGCGCTACGCACCCATATCCCGGGTTTTGCATTTTTATGTTCTATGCGTAATTTTCGTCTTGACTTCAGGGCGTGTTGCGCACTGCATCAAGAGTGCTACGGCGTTTTCCTCGCGGCACAAATGCAGGCTGAATTATCCAAGGGTCGTCCGGTAAAGGTGTACCGCTTCACACATACATGAAACTCGAGATTGTGCGTTCTGCGGAAACGTGGTTTAGGAAGCCTTCCTCAAGTTCGTACATGCTTTGATAATTTTACGTGCAAGCTGTAGTACTGCGACGCACGGGGAAACTGCCCAATTAGCTTTATTGGCTGAGTCCTTGTCGCATCAATGCGCTTCCCCCGTTACTTCAGTCATAATATTGTCAAGGCGATTCGCCGCCGAAATTTGCAGAGAGTAGGTTGCATCATGTAAATGGCTATGATGCCCGTTGACAAACTAGATCGTTTTCACGGTTGAGATGCTGCTCAATTACCGACTGTGCATGCTCTGTTATATTAGGCAATTTTATGCTAAAAACTGAGCTTGCGCCCTTGTGTACCGTAATTGGACCCGTGCGCGTTTGTGGATTTAGTGGTGGTACCATGCTAGTGGGGGCACGATAGCTATCCACAAGCAGTGTGAATGGTGGATCCACTTCATCGTCCTCACTGACAACTAGGTGGTGAGCGGTGCACGCCTGGCATCACCTCTAGAGCAAGGTGGTTTGTGCCACATGCGGTCGGTACTACTAGGGGATCTTCAAGAGGCAGCTATACTCAACGGATGACTATGAGCTTTTAGAAATTCCCCTTTCCGATGATCCGAAGAGTTCCATTTCACGCTCACATCCTGCGTCAAACGAAAATCAGATAGGAGATCGTTTTGACATGTTTGGGCATGATCCTAGACCCTCAAAACCTATATGAACCTATGAGGTAGAATGGGAGTGATGTAAACTGGAGAGTTTTTTTGGGGACATCTAACAACGCTACTTTCGCTATGAAGGGGCCGAAAGTATCAACAGCAAAGTCAGAGGTCAGCACCATTTGAGACTATGATCAGTGTGTGCCAAAGATTGACCCGGATATTATCGCGCACACGAAAATCTAATTCCACCCAGGGTCGTTCCTTGACTTGTGAAGAGAAACCGTCGGTTCTAGTACGACATATTAAATGCACGGACACTCACAACAACGGACTCACGGATGCTCTAATTCAGTGCATGGCTAACGCCATGCAAGTTCAAGAGCCTTTCACCATGATATTTGTTCCCCTGTAATCACCATGGCAATCCTTTAAGGCTATGCTGAACACGTCTATACGATGGTGTGTGGTAGTATAACTTGGAGGTCTGGGTAAGGGCCGTTCCTTTGACCGACCAACAGCTAGCAAATGCATTCTGCGTAGGCGGGGAAAATCTGGAATTTTGGTTTGAGGGTTTGACCGTGGAACGCTACATTCGAATATGTGTTAGCTTCCAAAACCACACAGGCGCAGCCCGTACGCCCAGCTTTCTGGGGAGTACATGTTTGGGTTCAAGTCGGAAAAGTGCACCTTTTTCGGGAAGATGACAGGACGCGTCGGTATTTTAGTCGGAAAAGTGCACCTTTTTCGGGAAGATGACAGGACGCGTCGGTATTTTAGTGGACGACTGCGTGAACAGTTATGGGTTTGTAAACTGCGTTCATACCGTAGGATCGGGCTGCCGCTGCCAGACCGAAACGCAACGGTAGCTTATCCGAACATTCTACAAGAGGCCTTTCGGGCCATTCTAACTTTATTGTATTTTCATCAAGGCAGTTTACCCGTGTCTGTGTGTTAGCTTTGTGAACTCTCCGCTGGCTTGGCGCAGTGCGTAGTGATGTCTTTCTGTGTGTGATGTCTGCAGAAAAAAAGCTTTTTATTGTTTATGTGGAGAGTCAACAATCCAGCTGGTGAGTCACGCGCGCACTCAGTAGTGTTAGCGAAGCTGACGGTCTTCCGATAACCTCGTTTTTGTTGTGATATGCCAGAGCAATGCCGTTCGGTAGAAGAATATGCTGTTGCTACTAGACGTCATTGAAAAAATCCGTGCACCAATGTTGATGTTGCCTGCGCCATCCCCCCCGTAGTTGTGTACACGCCACTCTAAGACAGTGGCCGATGACCCGGAAACCCGCAAAAGAGCGTCGACCTTCAGAATGTGAGCTGACGCGTTGAGGGGGCTCCGCAAAATTATTGACTCGCAGCAAGCCGTGTTATTTTATGTGGTCGCAAATGCGCCGTTTTGTAAATGTTCAGAGAGTGCGTATCGCTGTGCCTGTGGCTTTTGCTTGCTTGTTACCAGTGCACCAACGGGACTTGCCGTCCTTCCTTTTTGTATATGAAAAGCGTATTGTACATGGAGCAAGCAATGATGTGGAGGATTTGCTAAACGTCTCCTATTGTACAGATTTTAATGTTGTTTTTCGTGACCTCTAGCCCATATTCTGCGTTTGCCGTGTTGTTTTTCGTGACCTCTAGCCCATATTCTGCGTTTGCCGTGGGATATGCAATTCGAAATGGCGTCTACATGTGGCGGCAATACAGGTTCTGTGCAGAGCGTTGAACAGCCGAAAAATATTCGTTTCGCTACCCTTTTGTGAGAGCAGGAAGTGAGTAAAGCAACTGAAGTAAGATTGCATGTTGGAAATCGCAGCAAATATATTCCAGCAAAACTGTCCAGCCCATATTCTGCCCTTTACCTGTATTGTCGCTATATGTAGACGCCATTTCGAATTGCATTACCCACGGCGTGTGCAGAGCGTTGAACAGCCGACAAATATTTGTTTCACTACACGGTTCTGAGAACAGCAAGTGAGTAAAGCAACTGAGGTAAGACTGCGTGTCGGAAATTGTAGGGAGCGTATACAGCGCAACTGTCTCAACCCCAAATTTGCCTTCTGGGTGAACAGGAAACATGGTACGATTGACCGACAATATTGGCAACTCAACGAAATCCAGTGCTTTTCACATTGTCAACCAAATATGTTTGGTCTATGCCTGTCGCAGCATCTAGGTTCCCTTCCCAAAGCACACCATATGGCTCACCAGACAAGAAAAGGTTTCAATGTGCGATCAGATAGTGAGCCACGTGGAATCCAGGCAACGCCCATGAGACGACGCAGCATGCATTCGAGTGACACCTACGAGGCACCGTACTTGCTTTTTTGCGGTGCCAGCGTTATCAGTGGCTAAGCCATGGCTGGCACAGCCAGGAAGGAGTGGATTGATATCGGGGCATATTTATCCAGCGAGCCATGCTTTGTGGTGTGCTTCTGGGCTTCATGACTAGTAATTAAGATGCCGCTTTCCGTCGCTGTATTTTAGTGCTTGTGTGTTCTGCTAGTAACGCACTGAATCAGGTGAACGCTCTGGTCATGGCTAGCAAACTAAATCAAGGGGAAACTGCGTGTAGTGTGTTCCTTAGGATCTCCAGGCTGCGACACGACATCGGACAAATACGCGGTGAGCTTACTGTGGACTTGGTGTCTACTACATGTAAACCTCTGGGTGTCTTACGTATCCACCACGGGTGCGCAGGCCATGTATGACGTTGGGAAGGTGTGGGAGAGCTTTTTGTAGATGTGAGTACCCGTACTTTTGAAGGATCTTGTGTAGACCTAGACGGAACAGCGTGTGACTGTATGATGCTCTCTCATCAGAAAGTGCGTTACAGGGTCTCGTCGCCACTGCCTATTGGGCTTTTACATGGCGTCTTATGGCCATATGAATGTTTGGCGACTTCTACAGGGATTGTGCTAGCGGTTTACTCTCCATCGTTAGAAGGGATATAGTGCCCCAGGGCGTTCCTGTGTTGTATTGTTAGTGCAGTGCATTCAGCAGTGTTGTGGGTGCCTATTTTGGCAAACTTATTTGCTCGTCTGTAGCAGCTGATTCGCGCACGCTGTCCTAGCTGCGATACTTTCTGATTTAGAGGGACAAGCGTTGACTAAAACGATTCAACTTTATCTGAACATAGACTAGGTAAGAAAAGACACTTACTCATACAAGAGGAGCTAGGATGTGCAAACGCGAAGCGTTCTCCAAGGTTGCCTTGTGCTTACTGCCTCCAAATAACATACAAGTCTGTATGTCCCCGACAAAAATGATGCGCCCTGATCAGTTGGCTAGCGGAGGTGTGGCGAAGACCTGCAAATAATGCCGAAGTGCACACGATGTCTCCAACGGCACGGCCTTTGGCTTGGGAACGAAACCAAAGTGGATGGGTTCCTTCTGTGATCACCAGGGAGTGTGTCCCGAACGCAGCATGCCACACTCTGAAATGTGTTTCTGCTGCTATGGCGAGAAGGTGTCCGATCTCAGTAGTTGTTGCTAGTAAAACTGTCCGGAGAACGAGTGGTGGAAAATGCCGATATATACTATGTATCGGCTATATCAATGCGTATCTGCCAGTAGGGCACTTGGAAGGCGACCTTGCTTCTGATCAGTTTCCGGCGATTAGCCGAACTGTGAGTGATCAGAACCACCATGTGCAAGCCGAAGTGCATGTATGTACAGTGCTAACGTGTGTAAGTGTCTATACGAGGCCCTTGCACGTATGCCCCTTCGAGCCAACAATTCAGGATGCGGCACAACGGACTTCTTGCTGGTGCTGTCTTCGAGCCAAATTTTCCAGAATTGCAGCAGAAGGCCAACGCTACGGATCTGTGTTGGCGGTGGTATGACGAGCGTTCATTTGGTTCTGGTCGTTGCATACTTTGAAGCTGAAGTGGCTAAAATGTGAGCCAAGGCTGAGAGCAACGTGCCGTGCAATAAGCTAAATTTGTTCGGCCGATAGGCATGTCTAATATCGTCAATTTCAACACCAGATGGTCAGTCTGTTGGACGGGTTAAACAGCGAAAACCCAAAGCAGGCAAATCTGTCTGCACGTCTGGACTTTGGCCTTGTTCCACGGCCACAGGATGCCGCTTGGAATTGCTGCAGCTACTAGCCAAGGACAGCATGATGCTGTTCACTGCGTGAATCCCTGTAACGTAGTGGGTACAATGCTGTTCAGTGCGTGAATCCCTGTAACGTAGTTGTACAGGCCCTGTGCAAGGGTGTCTTGCTTTCGAGAGTGGTGTGCCCTCGCGGTTCACAGAGGGGCATGCCCGTACGGTAACACTAGTTTTGCGCGCTACTGTTATAGATAGCACAGAAAACGCCTACGCAATTGGTAGATGGCTGCAGAGCGTTTTACCTGGATCAAAGCAGTTTTTCTTCCTTAGGCAAAGGCCTGGTATATATTTTTTGTCGAGCTCAATTATGGCGGGAACGATAGCAGCGATTGTTCGAAGGTAAGGCTGGCCGACGGTTATCTAAAGTTCTCCATGCACCCGCGGAGCATCCCGCGAAAGTGTCGATGTGTATGGTAATAAAGACTGCTGAAGTGCAGTATTTGTGCTGCTTTTGCTCGCCTTATGGGTGAGATTGTGTGGCCCATTGGGAGCCATACACGCAAGTCGTTTAGTGTTAGGTTAATGACTCTATAATTTGCAGAAAGTGAGAGGAACGGTGCTGCAGTCAATAGGACGCCGGTGCGGCAGCTATGCCATATTCCGACTGTTTAGGCACCACGCTGTGCAAAGTATCTCTCCCATGCTGCAGTGTATATGACAGCTGCAGTCGTGGCCCCAGAACCCGGCATTCGCTGGTCGCTGAGCATAAGGGAAACGCAACGGCCTACAGTAAAGAGAGCCTGCTTGAACGCTGTCGCAGGCTGTGCTATGATGTTTCCTATCGAAAGCAAGTGAGCGGATAGGGATGTAGATAAGAAGCAGGCTTTTCGTTAATCTGTGTACGATATTAGGACTACGGGATGAGAACAGCACCTGTCTCACGAATGGGGTGGTGTGAAACCAGAAGGTGAGTGCCGTTTACGGCAATGCCACTATTTGTAAGTATCCTGCATATACGACCGTCTCCTGTGCTGCTGTGAGTGTTACTGTTGCAGGAGGTTTTCTTCAGTTTGCTGTGTGGATCCAGCAACGGAACGACCACAAAAGCAGTTCAAAGCTTTTAGTAGGAGCAAATGAGAATGGATTATTTTAATCCCTATCTATTATGCAGTAACCGCCAAAAACGATTTCTTGTAGTACAAGAAGTGCGCACAGCGAGGAAACATGTAGCAGTTGGATGGCGAATTGTGCTCCGTGCAATACGTTGCACATGGTGGACAGTTTGACTCAACACAGGGTGTTTCCAACAGAGCTCATTGAATTTGGAATTACAGTGTTTTCACAAGTGTGGAAATACGTTATTGGTGGCAAAGGGCTGCTCAGCAAAGCGATTAGAGAGCCTAGCAAGCCACTTTATAAACTAAGTTTGTGCGTTATATCATCCTAGTTCAGTGGACACTGGGGATCTTGCGTTCGCCATTCAGTAGAAAATACAATAGACGACAAACACCACAGCAGTTCCATCACGTTGTAAGTCGGTTGGCACGTAGGTGTACACTTAGGGTTCTAACGACAAATGGCTGTTCAGCGAAATGCATAGATATTTTAGCAATGCATATATAAATTGAGAGGGCTAGTCACATTGTTTAGTGGTTTTAAATGAACCTTTATTCTTAGGGAGTCGGATCATAGACGTTGAGTGGAAAGCCTGCATTGCACTCTACAGCAAAGCTGACAGAGCCTGTGCTTTAGCACGGATAGCGATGTAGATAAGCAGCAGGCGTTTCGTTAATCTGTGTACGATATTAGGATTACGGGATGAGAACAGCACCTGTCTCACGAATGGGGTGGCGTGAAACCAGGACGTGAGTGTCGTTTACGGCAGTGCCACTATTTGTAAGTATCCTGCATATACGACCGTCTCCTGTGCTGCTGTGAGTGTTACTGTTGCAGGAGGTTTTCTTCAGTTTGCTGTGTGGATCCAGCAACGGAACGACCACAAAAGCAGTTCAAAGTTTTTAGTAGGAGCAAATGAGAATGGATTATTTTAATCCCTATCTATTATGCAGTAACCGCCAAAAACGATTTCTTGTAGTACAAGAAGTGCGCACAGCGAGGAAACATGTAGCAGTTGGATGGCGAATTGTGCTCCGTGCAATACGTTGCACATGGCGGACAGTTTGACTCAACACAGGGTGTTTCCAACAGAGCTCATTGAATTTGGAATTACAGTGTTTTCACAAGTGTGGAAATACGTTATTGGTGGCAAAGGGCTGCTCAGCAAAGCGATTAGAGAGCCTAGCAAGCCACTTTATAAACTAAGTTTGTGCGTTATATCATCCTAGTTCAGTGGACACTGGGGACACTGGGGATCTTGCGTTCGCCATTCAGTAGAAAATACAATAGACGACAAGCACCGCAGCAGTTCCATCACGTTGTAAGTCGGTTGGCACGTAGGTGCACTCCTAGGGTTCTAACGACAAATGG
>CAJFCX010000434.1:0-18096 GCA_904066255.1 Eimeria sp. OTU-X
TATATATATATTGCATACTGTAAATATGTACATATAAATATATACGGGTGTACGCCCCTCTACATGTGCGTATACGTGTGTATACGCAGGCGTATAAAATACAAACAAACCGGAATGCCGGAGTATTTACAGTAGGCAGACAGGTATTACATTGGCACGTCGAATGCAAGAATATGCACAAGAAGCAACCAGCCCGGGCATAACGCGACGAGCGACCAGCCCCGCAGGCGCGTATCTAGGTTGCACCATTGTCACTTGACGAATGCAAAAGAAGCATATAGAGCCCAATGCGCCGACTTGAACCTACCCGCTTGTGTTGGCTGCGGGTGTGGGCATCGAGGTACGGAAGCCAGTCACGAGCAGCCTCCTGCGGCAGTTGCTGCTGGTGAAGGGCGAGGCGCATGTCATGACCCAGGCTGCGAGGAACTTGTTTCAAAATGAACAGACGGTGGAAGTATTCGTGCAACGGCAGCTCCCGCAGACGAATGGCCACAGAGTAGCGGTAAGACTTGAGAAAAGAAACCCGGTAGTTGTGTCCTACCTGACAAACCAGCCCCGAAACAAGCCAACAGGAGCATGTTCACACATGCTTGCAACTTTACAATGGAACGTGCGTGCAAGACTACAGGTACACGGTGGCCCTGTGCAGATTTGCACTGCACGAGCACCAAAGCCCACGCGCGTCGCGACATAAGCCTGTAAACAGCACCCGTCTATCTGTAAGCGTGCCTAGCAGAGGAGATACAGTGGAGCTGCAGATATACCTGCAAGGGTGCATACGCACGAAATAGCCAACAAAATGCATAGTCGCAGCAGAATGCAGCTTTAGGAGGAAGTTACCCGCATGGTTTTGACATGCCCTGCTGGGCCAATAATGTAGCTGTCGATGAAGACTCTAGATATGTCTGCGCCTTCATCACGAATTTTCTGCTGCTGCTTTGCCAAGATGTTCCAAAGTGCATTTGCTCGGTGTATTGCCAGGGCTTGCAGCCAGTCTAGAGCGTCTGTCAGGTGCAATCCTTTAACAAGCCGCAGCAGCAGCAGCAGCCGCTTCCGCCCCATGGGAACATCCCGCCGCTTCGCAACCCAGACGCGGCCTCTTCCTTTTTCAGGTGCAGACAAATAACTCATGTCTTCGCTGTAGGCCGCATTGTTGTCTCCATCATGAAGAAACCCACCGGGCTTCCGCCGATGCCGCTGCCGCCTGTCCCGTCCCACAACACTTCCCGTGCTACTTCCCTCCCCCGAACTTGCCCGTTCTGCTGCTACTGCTTCTACTGTCTCTGCTGCTGATTGGATTTCTAAAGAAGGGAAGAGTACCTGAGTATCGCCGCAGTCCGCTGTCCTACCTGCATGCAGAGGGTGATCCGCTGGCAGGTAGCGCAGTTCCCTTCTGGGGAAGATGTGTTTGCGTCGTCGCATTTGTCTGTTCAATTTGGTTATTTTTCGGCGGCGCCACTCCCAGAAGCCCTTTCTGCGCCAGAAGGGATTTTTAATGCCTGTACAGGAGACAGACAAAGTACAAAAGCAACACGGTGCATGCACCTCACAAATCCACGTGTTCTGTGGCCTTAAGCTGTACAAACAAGGCCCCAAACACAACATCAGCATACACCACCTTGCATGCGACAGGCAGAAAACTATCGCCTCCAAGTTCAGGGTTGGGTGGGACTAAACATTCAAGAATACAAATTTGTTTCAACATTCGCGGTCGCCGTATATATTGTATTTGTATGTACGTACAGAATACTTGCTGTTACTAATTTTTCATGAAGTGTTCGCACTACTTGCTCTTTCTGCTTATGCGTTACCTCCCGCAGCGTTGTATGTGGCTTCTCTAAAGTATAGCAAAGAGCAATACCGGCAACGGGCAGTGATACGTGGAGATGAACAGCTGTCAGTACTCGGCACCCATCCACTACCCTACTAGGAACTTCACGACTCCTGTGTGTTTGCTACAAGTTTGAAAAGAACATATTGCTACAATGTGGGCTGGCATTCCAAGCATGGCTGTTTCCCTATTCAACGCGGGTGTATATGTATTTGGACTTTAGACTAGGAGAGAATCCCCACCTGCCTTTGTGTTTCGCATTCCAGAGGAGAAGAAGCGAAGCTGCAAGACGTTGATGAATCGCTCGCGCTGCATGCTGAACACGAAGCTGCTGCAGGCAACACCTGACTTCAGCAGCCGCGGAAGCCGCACCTCATCGAGCAGACCCTCGCAAATGCTCCCTGCGGTAGCACTTCTGTTGCAAGCAGCAAGCAGACAGTTCACATAGACGCATTTCCTGCTGCTGCAACTGCTGCCGCTGTTTCCACTGTTGGAAGAATTGCGAAATGCAGCGCCGGGTGTATAGCGGGGGAAGGGCCCGTACGCAAGGCACTTGGGGGACACACAGGAACTCCTACAACCGGAGAAAAGAGGAAAAGCAACAGAAGCAAAACTCCGGCATACAGCCATTGTCTTCCTTCGTGTCGTTCACTTCATGACGCCTCCGCATGTAATAATCCGCTTGGGTGTGCAAGACACGGCGACAAGGCCCCGTCGAGTCTTGGTCCGTCGGCAGCCCCGCCTCCCACCCTTCTGGTTCACTACTGCTAAAGGTGTGCGTCTAAGGCACTCGCGATGATCGTTAAGCATGTTTACATCCCGCGATTTGAGGAAGAAGTCCTGCTTGCATGCGTCTGTTATCCGTAGTGGCGGGGGGATTATGTGTCGTTATGCATAGTTGTGCTAGTAAAACACCGAATAAAGGGGAGATATGAAGATAAATCCAGGTAGTTTCTGAATTTAATTACAATAACGATCACCGTTGAGTTCAATACCCCTTGAATTTAAGCTGCCCTTCCACGAGTGCCTCTAACAAGGGAGGAGTGTGCATTGCAATGTTTAGCCCTTCAGCCCGTCAGAATGCAAAAATTAATAGAGTAAGTTACTTGAACAAATAAAAACTTCCATCTGGCGAGGCGAAATAACGGAAAAGTAAAGCGGAACAAGGAGTGCCTCCAGGCTAGCCAGCCGCCGTCGTAGCGGAGCTGGGGCTGGAAGAGACCCACCAGCAGGAGACAAAAGAAGGCAGCAAAAGATAAAGAGGAGAGGGGAAAAGAAAAGCAGACAGGAGGAGACAAAGAAGATAATGTGTATTGTGTACTCTGTGCGTACTGTGTGAACACCGAAGTGTATTTTCTTTTTTCGATCGCCTCACTAGTACATTTCTATACATTTTAGTTTCCTCCTTACGCCATTGGGGATCTTATCACGTTATGTGGAGTCCATCACATGCTTGTGCCCCAACTCTTTTCCAGTTGCAAAGTAAATACTGTGTAGCGCAGCCTACTCGGACTCGTCACGTCTGTCTAAAGTTCGCACAAAGAACGGGCTAGTAGGCTCCTGAACTCAAGTAGGCAATCTGCATGGAATCACAACTCTTCAACAACTGTCTGCATTGTTAGTGCCAGCAGAAAAGCAGACTTGCTTTTGCTTGCTTGTGGGGCTGTCTCGCACCATTGCAGTTCGCCACGGTCCTCAGGTAGTAACGAGGATTCTTTGGGATTAATGACTCATGGGGAGACTTCAAAGAGAAGATGACCTCCGTACAGAAGGACTTGGGGATCGTGCAGAGACGGCGTTGCCTAATAAAGCGTTGCCTATAAAGCTGCACGCCAGCCTCACCCGCAAGCTATGTTAAGCCCCCACGCTGCGAAGGCGAAAACTGTAGGCCGTCATTTATTAACTATATGACCTTCCGTAGGCAGCCTGCGTCTTAAGTCGAGGTGCGTGACAACTCCGCACACACCAAGTGGAAATGCTACGAAGGCCCTATTCTACTTGACGTGCTGGTGGAGCAGATGGCCACCGCAAGCACGTAACGGTTTGGGAAGCACTGTTAGGAGATGTCTCCACCGGCGCCTCGCTGACAGAATCCGTAAGCTGTAGTTGAGCTGTACCGCAGTGGATTCGTAGTCAGTGAAGGTCGCACCTTGGTATACGGGATGCTTTCAATCAACCTAGTAACCGACTCTTCGAGGCCTACTCTCACAGATGTGGGCGTGTAAACCTTGGACACGCTGGACGTGTGATTGCAGCTCCTTGCGCTTTTGTCACAGCAAAAATACCGTCCTAGTGGGGCAATCGTGCGTGCATTTAGGGGTTCGCTCTCTGTGTTAAGTTAGGCGAGTAACGATTTTGAAGGCCTGACTGTAAATGCACAATGGATTTGTATTTTCGGATCGCATACGCGCACTTTGGGTGTTTCCGAGGCAACTGGTCCGAGGTAGGGCAAGGCTGGGAATCTATTCGCGCAAACACTTCCAGGAACCGGCGGCGTTCCGGGTTAAGCGTTCCGTGTACTTTGTGGGCGAAGAGTTACTTTAACATCCCATTTTCTAGCGTATGCCGGATTCCCCGTTAAAATACCGGTCTCACGCATAGGAGAGGAGCGGCCTTTAATTCTCTCTTGTTTATGCGCAAAATGCGTTCCACAGAAGTACCAAGTGTATATCTCTCCGGCACGCCTTTAAATGGGTGCCCGCATCACACTAGTTGCAGTTCGACTTGGGATTATAACTGGCTTTAAGGGGAGAGTCCTCCTATCGCTCCGATATTGTAGCTTGCGGCAGGTGAGTTAAGACTATGTACAGCCCACTTCAAGGAGTAGCGCAAACCCCGAATAGCATGATTCCATCTAACTCACTAGTTTATACCCAGATACAAGGGATCCCTAAATTGCACTTGTCCTAGAGCCCCCTCCATGCCCCCAGGATATGCTGGTCCCACACATTCCCTCGAAAGAGGAGCACGTCCAGCTGTATATGTTTTGATTGAACTGGCATGTGTATTACTCATCTACAATTCGCGTCGAAACTGGGAACAGGAAAATAAGATTCTGAATTATTCAGGCACTCTAAACGTTGCGCCGCAGCTCCAAATCACTGTGTTAAAGCCCATGGAATACACCTCCTAGTTCCTTCGTTTATTTAGAGGCAAAGCAAGTGTGAGTATACAAATTGTGCCACTCCGAAAATGTCTATTTGAGTTTCACTTTCTTCGTCATCGGCTGCTCCTCGACCACAGCTGAGCGCACGCGGCAAAGCACAGAAGCAAATTCGTCTACGCACACGATTGAACAGGACCTACGCATGATATACATATAAGAAGACACGACCAGTATACCAGTGGCCGGAGAAGAATGCGCAAAATGATGGAAATACTCGATGCAGATTCACATGAAGCACAAGCGCATATACCTGTTTTGTAGCATACGGATCAGCCCCGAAAGGCGAACACGCGCACACAACTTACTGCTATATACGCTGTATTGCTGCTTCAGGAAGTAAACTGCCTTCCTGTCGCTGAGCCGCCTGCAGTGAGTAAATACAGACGACAATTAATGCACGCACATTAAACCTTCTTTTGTGGTATTTAAGTTCGTTACCACTGCATTCAGTACAAGCGAATTCGAAACAGAAACGATCAATGCCCCGTCGTTTTTTTCTCGCCGGATGTAGAATAGGATGAAGCACCGTGCAGTTGGTTCAGTCGGCGTGTTTGTGTGGGATTGGCCTTCCATGCGAAAGCATAACGACGAGGGGCACAGACTCACTTGCGTTGCTCCGCTATCTCCTCTACTACACCCTTCACGTGGGACAAAGGCTGCTGAGTTTGCGCTGCTATTTGCTTCAGCTGAAGACCCGCAGCGCCAGCGGCATCAAACATTTTGAAGAGTTTAACCTTGAGGGAGTCCGAGTCCATGATAACTCCTCGCTTTTCTGAAGACAAAAAAGCAATACCCACTAGCCAAACAACCCAGCTGCACACGCATTTAAAGCAATATCATGGCAGTAGCGAATCTTAATAGCAAAACTATCGAGTCACTATACCCTGCATATGAGCCATCTGTATGAACAAGGGTTGGATCCGAACAGTACACAGCCCAGACTAGGTGGAAACCTTGTGGCGAAGAGCACCAACTTACGCTTGGCTTTCGCCCGTGAAGCGGACTCAAGCCCGCTCCGTTTTCCGTCTTCCGCAGAAGCTGAGGTCTTTGGCGTGTAAAATTGAAAGAGCTTGACACAAAACAGACACCACACGACGAGCACGCAGGAAGCATGAACAAATAACACAAGAGGCAACCAACGCTGACGATCACCTCCTGTTTCGAGACCTAGGACGTAAGCTTAAGGGTTCCAGCTCTCGTTTATGTGTCTGTGCTGTTACAAGCTAGTCGCACAACACAAGCGTCGTTTGTAAATACTACAGATCATTTAGATTTGAACACTGCAAGCGAACGCCCACAGGGTAGTAACCAAAGTGTAGTTGCAGTCAGGAGCAAATCTAAGCCCGCGAGCGATCAAGGTAAGGTACGTGCTCGGTATTTACCGTATGGAGACTGTCGAGGCCTGGGTCCCTCCGCATTTCTGCGATGGTGCCACGGCCTGAATAGCAGAAAACGCAGCATAGAGAAGACACGAACAGCAACTGTATCTTCCCTTGAGTTCAATGATAGGTACTTATTAAGCAGTGTGCGTGAAAGTCCCGAGTAGGTCTTTCCCCGGGAATAACGCATCAATTAGAGCTCCAGAAGGGATAGCATTTATTTATTTGCTTGCGCTGCTGCGGCCCACTTTTGTTCATATCTTCCGCGATGTGGCGCTCATGTAGCACCTTTAGAGGCACACAGCAAAAGCATGACGGGAAGAAAGGAAAAGTAAGACGTTCAGGCAAACGAAATACACTGAAATGGAACAATCGGAACAGGGAACAGGCACGAAGTGCAGTCAATACATACTCGTGGTGATCCTTAGTGAAATACCTGCTGATATCGCCTATCAAGTTTGGGCTGGAAGTTTGTTCTGTTGGAAATCTCCCCAATAACGTCTAAAAGATGTTTTCCATTTCGTTGCAGGACGACAGAGCGGTCATTCGACAGCAAAATGGAATCCAAGTAACAAGCACCTCCAGTCTCTGGATCACGAACTATCAGAGTTTGCTGCAAGCACATGGAAGAACATGCAGGCGAAAATACGTGTACACGCAGCAGTCCATACACAAATAAGTGAATACTATACCATAAAAGGACCTAGCTACCACCAGCCTGCGTCATCCCAAGTACTGTTTGGGCTCAAGTAAACTCCTCTGAATCAAATGCAATTCTAGGCTGCAGTACGCGGTGGACACAGGCAAATTCGAAGTAGAGCGCCAGTTGCTGCTTGATGGAAACAACACGAAAACAGACGGTAGAAAGTTCAAATGAATAAACGACGCTCTTACTAAGCTATACAAACCCACCAACAAGCATACCTGTATGATGCTGTCAACGATGAATGAAATGAAATGCATGGCTTACCTTCCCGTCATTTTCAATCAAAATGCCAGCTGTAGCATCTACGGGTGAAGCACGCCATGATTCCGCTACAAACTTTGGGACCTGCACACACAACATTTGGTAGGAACGGAGGGAGCGAATAAATTAGTTGATTTAGTCCTGGCTGACGAAGTTAGAGAAGGCGTTCTGACAGATACGAACGATAAAGCAACAAGATGAATCTGTTGATCTCCCTGTTCTTGTATTTGGCAGCCTCTCTGTGACGCTGTTGCATTTGCGCTTCTTGTAAATGCAGCACATTCCGTCTAACACTGATTCGGGCGTTGCTGCTGCTGCCGTGCCGACTGCTCCAGCCCGCAGCTGACGACCCGTTGCTGTTTCTGCTGTTCTCCTTGCCGTTGCAGCAGTGAAACTTGCCTTGATGAGGGAAAGGGAGACAGCTTTGCTTGCTGGTAAAATGCGGCTAGGCACGAATTCGGCAGGTGTATAGGTAGGCAAGGCTTCTGCCGCTGCCCCTCCTCGCCTTGCCATATTTCAAGGCCAGCGCGTAATAAAAGCCGCTGCAATCTCAGGTAAGAAGGACGGAAATGAGAACCCTCTGGTCCCCTGGTCTATAAGGCTGTCGCAGCAGCCAATTCAAATCTTCAGGTGGGCATGCATGATGCAGTTGAGGCTTATGGGGGCAACTGAGACCTGTCTAACAACCAACAAAGCAGCATTAACGGAATGTACGATGGAAAAACCAAAGTATGCAGCAGGGGGAGATCGCCAGTGCTGCTTCCGGTTGTGGCGCTGTGGGCGAGAAGTCCGCGCACGGTGGGAGAAATAGGGGAACTAAAATGAAAGCATCGAGGGGATGAACATATATTGAGCAATCCAATGTAAGTGAAAACAAAACACCGTGAATATACAACAACAGTGGCTTGTGTAGTGCCAATTTCTGTCAAATGTGTGCCATGGGGCTTGAATGCGAGGAGCAACTCAACACTAAGCAAGCAGAATTTTCAGTATCTGAAAGTGGGCTTTTTTGGGTTCATCAGTTTAGCTCAAGTAGTCTAGTAATTAAAGTTCAGCCGCAGTGGTGCCTTCTTCTGCAATGGGACATGCAACGCCGAGCTGCAACTGCTCAACGTTCTCACTCAGCACCGAACGTAATCCTGCCAGAAATTGTGAATGCTCTCCAAAGAATAAAATTAACTGATTCCATACATAAATGTAACCTGTTCCAGACATAATTGTACATTTCAGTGTGATGCCACTGGGAATGTAAACTGGAACTGAGCATGGGTGTGCACGGACGGACATTGCAGAAGCAAGAAAAACGTTTCGCCATCACGCCGAACAAACACTCTGAGCGTACGAATCGGTACAATTTTATGCAGATGTAGATGTAGAGCCGAAGTATACTCGACAGAAAATTTCGCTTGTTCTTATAGCATCCTCTTAACTGGTCTGATCGCGGACTGGCACGCGCAGTGAACCCGTGCCTGAAAGGACTCCCTTAGAGAGAGCTGACATCCCTACACAGTCATCAGGAGTCATTCCCTCAGCTCAACGGCCTGATGCTGAGGGAGGGGAGACGACCTGCTGAGAGTTGCAATGCACCTTGTTGGAGCGAGGAGACAAGCATGGACCTGCTCTGGTGTAAGGAACAACACACAAGAAACACGTTGCAGAATTCTGCTTTCTCGTCTGTTGCCTATTAGAAGTCGGTAGTAGTTCTTGCGCCGGCCTTAGGGGGACTAACCGGCGTCAGGAAAGCCAGCGCGCTATGCTCTGTTCTTGGAGCCGTCTGAATGGCGTTAGAACCTGTACCTTTTACAACGGCATGCAAACGTGCTTTAAGAGAGCTCTTCAAAGTTATCAAAAGCCATCATCGATATCTGGGACATGACAGTTGCTCGGTGTATTTGTGTGTTTGATTGTGCCACCAGGCCCTTACCACATCACTATTTTTATGGCGTTTTTTAGCATCTCACCCTATCACCCAAGTGAGGACCTGGGGTGCTTTGGCATATCCGCATGCAGCCAAGCTTATACGTCCTTGCGGGTACTGTATCCATGCTGCTTCAACGGAGTGCTCCGGTCTCTATATCAGTCCGAGATATCGCTAAAGTACCATATTCCATTGTATTCCATTGCGGTTCAAGGTTCTGTCGGACTCACCTGCAGATGTCGCTAGAGCCTTACGGTCCAGTGCACAACCAAATAGAAAGGTTGCCCAGCCGTTGATGTGCTTTCAACTGCTTTGTGCATGCCCGTGAACGTTGTGCTGCAACGAATCAGGGGAAGTGACTAGTTGACAGGACGTTGAGCATGCGTTCCCCCTGCTGAGATGAAGCTATCAGACTGTTGCGCAGTGTGGTTGGGCTTAGTAACGTTGTCAATTCATCAGCTCCTCTAGAGCCATAGGCATTACTTAATCGACTCGGCTTGACAGGCGTATGCGGCATCTCCTCAATGCGACCTCACGGGGTCTTTGCCGCCGTCTGTGACTGCCCTTTATCTGCTGGAGGCAGGTTGAAAATAGCTCAAGCACACCTGATCCTGAGTGCTTGCTGTCGTCACGGTGCGAACAGGCAGCAATTTTTTTCACTGGCAGACTAGCCCCGAACGTTCACAGGGTTGGAGGATCCTCCATTTGGTGGTGGATTATTTGTGCATTGGCGCACTCAGTCTCGTGGTCATCTATGCAGAACGTGTGCCGCTAGATTTGTGGGTTAAGCATTCTCCGCTGAGTCTAAGCATTCCGCTTGTCAGCGGCGACAAACGGCATGCTTAGACTCAGCGGAGAATCGCCGCGACCCCAGCCTTACCGTGGGATGGGTTCGCGGATTGCAGTGCAGGCACAAGCCTAGTGTGAGAAGCCTGCATGCCTTTCCCCATCCTTTCCTCTGGAAATTAAAGGAAGCACGAAAGATTTGCCGTGAGTATTCACTCAGTGCCTCGCACATGCAAGGGAGCAGCAAGAAAGCTCAAAACAGCACTCGATACATTCGCATCGACACGAATTGCAGAGGTGAACAATGCACACCCAACTTCCACCAAACTTCTGCACAGCATGGCGCTCCCCAAAACGTAAATGTGTGCATCGGCATGTTTAAATGGCACTCCAAGACCATATATCTAGTGGCCCCATCACTCGCTTCTGCGTATAGATGACGCTAAATTGTCTCTCTTACCTTGCCGCGTCTACACTGCTGCTTGGGCTGAACACTGCACTGTGGCCTGCGCCAGTAAAGGCTTCACAGCTAACAGCTACCTCAGAACTAGGCTAGAACACCAGCCTGTGTGATGCCCTCACCCGTTTGAAGCGATGCTGGCGAAACACCTAACTGCTACCTCTGTTGAGTGCAACTTGCGTGCGAAGCAGCGAGAAGCTGCTCGCCGCCGCAATACATGACACCCAGATCTGCAGTGACAGCCAAAGCTTTAAACTGGGATGGAGAAAAAATTTGTACCAGAAGTCCCACTGAACCGTCAGCACGAAACGCTGTCGGTTCAACGGCGCAGTTCGTAGGAACGGATTTCGAAGCGCAGCGTGCCTTTCATCAGGCTCGGGGCCAACACCAGATGCCGCTGTGTCATTCCCACATGCGCCGACACTTCTCAGCAGTTCTGCAATATACCTCAAAGGCTCGATTATATTCAGGCCTTCAGAAACATCACTTAACCTTACCACAAACAGCACACCTTTATAAACGTTTGCGACTCGTTCGCCATTACAGCACTACTGCTCCGACCCAGGTAGAATATGAGAACGCCAAAAATTCGATGAGCCACAAGGAGCGTGCAGCGGGCTCAAGGTTGAAGCACCCGCATCGCTTACTGCATGGAGCCAGAACACAAGTCTGCAACCCGTACGTATCGGCTATAGGGCACCCCTCCAGATATCGTCGTCTTCGCTGGCTGTCGGCTTCTGAGAGTCCAACCTCGCGGTTGTCCTCTTCTTTATCTACACCTCGCGTTTTGACTTTCGTCGAGCGAGGTAGCGGCTCACCCAAGTTCTAAGCTTCAAGAGAAAGTTCAAGATGCCCCCCAAGTGCATGAAGTCTGGAATGGAGAAAATGAACTTATGCATAACATCGGCCCCGTTTCGGGTATCCCCTTCGACTGCCCGTACTACATGAAGAAGCACGTTCATCAACATGACGAAAACGATGGCGTGCACCAAAGCCCTTCTGGCTCTCCGTTCCTCTGACGCAGGAGACGCAAGGTTCTCTGCAGAACCCTCCAAAGCAGAGGTCTCACGACTTGCTGCTCCCGGGTTGCGCTCCTGATGGTTAGGGTGGATTGCTCCAGTGGGCAATGGACCCGGATGCCCCCAAGCCACTGGAACTCCATGCTGCGGGTACCCCCAAGGCACAGGGACCCCAGCTGGGACTGAAGTTCCAACGGGCATCGTGGGCTGACCGCCATGTGGCATGTGATACATCAAATCGGGTCGCCCAGCGGGAATGGTAAGCGTTGCGCCGGCATCCGTCCTGGTATCTACCTGGAGGGGATGTGAGCCACAACAGGGCTCGCAGCGCCACGCAGACACTATCCCAGCGATAAGGGCCAAGTACAGCTTCATTTTACCCCAAACAGCTGGAAGGAAGCAGGACACAAACTTACATTCACAGGCGTACTGCCCAGTCCTTGCAACCCCGGGAAATGACACGGGCGACGGACAACAAAGGTGATCGTTAACACGGCTTTGAAGCTTTGAAGTCTATAGGCGGCGGAACTGAATTATGCCGATCGAAGACCACAGGCTGTTGCGCAAGATCGTCTTGACAATGGCATTTCAGGCCCTAGCACTCGGCTCCCTCTCTCGAAGAATGTTCAGGGAAAACACTAAATGAAACAAGAAACAGTGTGGAACGTCCTACTTGAAAAAAGCGAAGCAATCAGTTGACCTCAAACGCTTCCGGCCACCGGTACATCGAACGCAGCTGCCCGTAAGGGCAGTGGAGTCGTCGCTATCCTGCCTCGCCGCCACAGGAGTTGAAGGCATGCAGCACAGATGTCCAGTGTTCAGTGTCTTACTATTCCATGTATCTTTGTCCGGAAAGGGATTTACAGGAAGATAAGATAAATCCACTCGGGTAGAGCGGATACTGCTTGACTGCTTGCAGACTCTCTAGGCCTGGCGCCGGTGGAAGCTTCTCCCCGAGCTGCTCCAAAGCCATAGAATTCTTTTGGTGGGCATATCTATGTTGACTCCGTAAGATGGGATATAATTTAATCACTATAATATGGTCTAATTGTGTAACTCTTAGTGCTCTAGGATGTCTTCTGGCTGGTAGACGCTTGGAAGAATGGCTTGCGTAGGATTGTTCGGATGTCCCTTCTTCACAACAGACTGTATATTAAGGGACGCAAGCTAGTAACTCTCTACAGTGTTAGCGTAGGCAGCAAAGGGGTTATGGCTATGCTCGAATGCATGGTTGCTGAGGGTCCTCGATCTTGGCATCGAAAAGCGGTGCAGTCAACGAATGAGGGATAAGGAGCAGGAACACGCCGATTTATCATTTTACATGGGGGCAAACACTTGCTGATGGGTGAAGAGTAAGCGTCCGGTCATGAGATGAAATTAGCCTTGCTAATAGTGGTGTTGCACGTCAACATTAGGGCGTATGCTGAAGTCCTCTATTGAAACATGCACTATTATTGGGGAAGATCTCGAACTCGGCCATCAGCCGCAAACGTACACATAATTAGAGACGAGCGTACGAGCTCTGTACTTACAGTGCTGCATATCGCCTCGCACCTTCCAACCCCCGCCACTTCAGGGCAGCACACGACCTCTTGTGAACAGCTGTCTAGCAAAGGTTGTATGTATGAGCTAAGGGGATATGTCCCCAACCTCTTGGTCTTCGTCCAGCGCGTGCTTTTGTCGCCGTGATGCGCCGTTTTTTCCCTTGTTGTTGCTCTGTCTTGCTGTTCCATGCCTTGCAGTTGCACGTGTTTGCTGTGCTATCAGTAGGTCTAGAGTGCCGTACGCCAGGTTGGGGCAACAGTGGCAAGGTAGATTTGTGCTTCTGTTAGTTTTTTCAAGCTTTGTTGAGGGGATTACGTCGCCTGTATCTGATTTCATCCCCTTCCAGTCACTTTACTGGTTCCTGGTGAAGGCTCAGCAACGCTGGAGCTCTTTCTGCTGCCGTTGCAGTCACTGCGGATAGCACCTGCCATTCCTCCCCACGCATCCCAGTTTCCTTTGGAACCAAGAACTCAGAACCCCATAGTTGATGGCTGAATTGTGTCTTTCATCCACAGTTCATCTGGTTGCTTCTCAATATCCGTAATCTTCAAGTGCATCCGATGCGGTTCACTCAGCGCTCAGAAAGCCAACCCAAAGCTTATCTCAGAACACCAGGCAACCACAGCAGATTGATCACCACGCAGTGTAGGCTTTTGCATGCATGGCACTTCGGTGAAGAGTTAGGGTTAGGGTTAGGGTTTAGGGTTAGGGCACCAAGCAGATGAAGCCAGGACGTTGGCCCGCTGGCGATTCACTGCCTGTGAGTGCTTCTGATAGTTTTGTACAGCACACCAGCTGTGCGGAGGAACCTGCCCAATTCCTTTTATACTGTTGCCACTTCAATCTCCATAGACGAGCCAAATATTTCCTCAGATCAGTGACAGGTGCACTTACGTATTGATTTTCGGCACAAAGATACCCGTGGTGGCCTCTAGGGGCCGACTGTAAGCTCTCCACACACTCATCCAATGCATACCAAAGATTATCCCGCGATGATGTAGTCCAGAATTTAGTTTGCCTACCGTGGTGATGTGGGACATTTTGGGGATGCTCCTGCAGCTAATCATGATACCGTTTGGTGTATTCTCTCCTTGCCTGGTGCAGACAAAGGGTACGAGCAGAGGGTGGGGCTGTGCGCTCCTCCTCATCAATACGTATTCGGATACACAGAGCTGACTAGTTGTAGCGATACTTGCGCGGCTATCACATTGTGCGGCCCCTCTCGTTGCACTGGGGCCAATAAGTATTCCAGGTCGGCTTGTTTTTCCCTTGGCGGTATTGCTTGAAGTCTCGTGTCTTCATTCTACTTCCTCCTTCCTCCAGGCTTGATGACTGCTGGATTTGCCGACTGTTGTCTGCCGTCTCTGTATTGATGATTCTTTGGGAGGACCGCATTCACAGTCGGGATGCCAATGTGCCCTGCCAATAGAACGTTTTCAACTACTTGCCATTCCTTCGCAGATAATGCTGCTAAAACGTCCCGTTTCCACGGCTACTTGTGGAAGGACTCCACGCCGGCTGCACCCTTTCACACTTCGTGCTTCCCACCCTGGGACCCATTGCCGGCCGCCACAGAAGTGCCCTGCAATGAGACATTTAGAAGCTCTCAGCCCATATTTGAGCATTTTGCCACAGATGATGAATATGTATTTACGCACGCCACTATTCGCAGATGGATTTTCCAAAGAAGCAAGTAATTCCTTATTATTGTCGTTTGACGGAGCCCGTCTTATTTTTACTGTCGGAAAAGGCTGAGGATAAATTAGCCTGTCAGGTTGAACATTTCCGACTGAATTAACTGTACATACTGCGCTCCTTCCAATGCAAGGGCGAACCTAGCAGTTGGCGGTCCCGTCGGAAGGTAATGCTTAAATTTATCCTCCAGGACAAAGCACCTGCCAGACACGAAGGTGCTAAATGCCAGTAAGCCGTGGACATATCTGCTCGAGGCTTCCACAGTGAGCCATGCTGTGAAACCTGTTGCAACGGCATTCCTGAACCCTTGCCCAGGAACGACATCAGCTGCTAACAGGACGTAGGATGAGTGCTCCAAACGAGCAAAAAACACTCCTCCAGCCAAGAAGGGGCTGAAGCTGCTGAGGAGAGGAGGTACCCCTTCACAAGCTGCAGAGCACTTTTCTCCTACTTTCGCTGCGAAAGCCACCCTACATTCTAAGCTGTCAAACACTCTGTTGTAGTGTGCACTAACACAGAAGAGTATACTTCAAACATTTATTCGCCATGCCAGCCTGTAGACAAGTAGAAATATGGCTACCATCGTCAGCCAGTACTGCCCTATCAGCTCGCTGCACTTGTCTCGTCGTTATAAGATGGGTCCCCGAACCTATCCAGGGACTATTGAAAGCTACAATAGAGCCCAAGTGCTTGAGATGAACATTCCCTGCGAGCCGTTCATTCGTCTTTCAACCTTCAGGCTTTCTGAGCAAAGCGGTTCTAGCTCCTCAAGCTGCAAGCGAAGAAATGGGACGTACAACCTATTCGCCTTACCGTAACGCAAGGTGCAAGATAGCATCGCATGCAAGCCCAAGCAAGCAATCTTGGTTTCATGCATCTGCATCGTATATAATGTTCGAATACCTCTACTTGCGTGCGTGCTGCCTGATACGTCCACACGCTGGTTCCTTCGCCGGTATGGTTCCATGGCTTATGAAATGCCTTGCCACCATATGAGAGTTTATGCTACAGCTCTGCGCAAGGTGCCTGGGGACTGAAAGGGTGGATGGGTGTTGTCGGTGAATTCTTGTCAGGTCATTTGCCTCTTCTGCAGCTCACGACTGTCTTTTTATGGATACAGTCTGGAAGTTTACTAAGTCGAGTGTTCGCTCCGCATGCAACAACTCCAAGAGAATGCTACAACAAAGCTACACAAAAAGTGTGGATAAAGGTCACAGGAGGAAACATATAGGAGCAATTATGACAAAGAAAACCAAGAGAAGCATCCTATAGATTCGGCAACACAGCCTCCCACGATTTCTAAACCCCTGGAACTTATATCGCTTGAGCGGGAGATCCTGACTAGAGTGGATGACGAGGGCAAGTGTAACGCAGTGCCTCGCACAGGCTACGTACCCACATCCCTACACTATTAGGTGCACTCGAGATCTTAGCCTAATTTCCCCACTAAACACCAAATATTAGAAATAGTCTACTTTCTTAAGCCATCAACCCCAAGGGGAGATCGGGTCTGTCAAAGTCTGTTCGAATATCTATGTCCGAATGTTTCAGCCTCCCGCTGCGCTCTTACGCGGGCCCGCGGCCTCACGCGCCGTGGCTGCGACCTGTACCCGGGCCCCAGGGTCATAGCGCTAGGCGATCGGCAACTGATTACCTCAAATTTGTTAAAGAAAGCCTGAATTCATAACTGTACTTCTCTTCATGCTGTTTCAATGACCTAAGTCCGGTCCATTGTAATGCCGGGCACTACAGCAAGGCAGGCAATGCTAATGCCACTTCTGCTTTTGAAAACTTCCTCTCTATTCGTGAAAAAAGAAAGGGATTGTAAGAGTGTTCGCCGTTGGGCTTCTGGCGAAAGCCCACAAAGCGGTGTTGGACGAGCATGGGACCGGGTGTAGTATGACAGAGCTACCGCATGTAGTGCCCGGCACTACAATGGACCGGACTTGGGTCGTTGAAGCAGTATGAAGGGAAGTACTGTTAGGAATTCAGGATTTCTTAATAAAATTGAGGCAATCAGTTGCCGACCGCCTAGCGCAATGACCCTGGGGCCCGGGTACAGCTCGCAGCCACGGCGCCTGTGGCCGCGGGCCCGCCTAAGAGCGCGGCGGGCGGCTGACACATTCGATAAATATTAGAATAGGCTTTGATAGAGCCGATTTCCCCTTTGGGGTGATGGTTTTAAACAGCTAGACTATTTCTAATGTTTGATGTTTAAATGGGGTAATTAGGCTACGATCTAAGGACACCTCAGTGTCTAGGGAATGCGTATGTAACCTGTGGGACGCACAGCGTTACACCGTCGGCTTAACCCACGTCGAATTCACGTGGGTCCGCAACTGATCTTACTGAAGATACCACTCCACTCTATGAGCAGTCGAAGAAACAAGGCTGAACACAACTTCACATGGTGCAGGCCCCTTCAAGAATTCTCCCATGGAACTCTCGCGTCCACCCCACGTCATCGATTTCATGACGACCCGGTCACTGCGCATCTGCTCGCCAGTGACCGCAATATACATACGCTCTTCTGAAGGTAGGCGCGCCTTTAGAGGCCGCCGTATCCAAGAACCCTTAGCATTGGCTCCCTGCCACACCTACCCTCAGGTGCAGTAGTGCCCACACCGCACCATGGTCCGCACCTATCAAACTCTGCGGTCTAATCAGCTTCTCGCCACCATGGCGTCATTACACCCTCGTCAATCGGGTTAGCGGTCTCTCCCTACTCTTCTGTGCCTCATAGGCTGAGCTCGTGTTCTGCTTGCTGCCCGACTTCGTCCCTAGTGGACCTGATGCCAACCGACCTCGAAAAACATCATCTCCGTATGACGAAGGAAACACTTCATATTCTGTCCGCCCTCATTCTGTATATGGAAAGAAGTCCTCCTGAGGTAGTCCACCGCAGGTGTTTACGACTCCGGAGAATCATCTAATGCAGTTTGCAATGGAACTTTCGTGCCGGCGTTGGACCCCATGGTTCTTCCCACCCGGATTGCCAACGTATATTGGGACAATCACGATCCGTCTTCCGTTGCCTGGCCTTTTAATTGTGTTGCAGCTTATTGTGATTATACATTCCATTATAGAGAAGAGGCCACCGGTTTGGAACAGCCCCCAAATGTATTGCGCAGCGCGCGCGCACACAGCGCGCGGCGCTGTGCCTACTTATCGTCTGATGACGTATAGCTGCCTAGCTGCGTCCTCTAACTACCCAATTTCCCCGAAGTCAATGCTTAACGTTCCAAAACATATTCGACTCCCCATTGTAAACAAGGGAAGTTCCCCAGAATAATAGAACTGTTTAGCGCCCAACCTATACGGTGACGGGGG
>CAJFCX010000435.1:0-18079 GCA_904066255.1 Eimeria sp. OTU-X
GTGCATATGTGTGTGTGTGTGTGTGTGTGTGTGTGTGTGAAGGTACACGTAGACTTGTACGATATGTTTGTCGTGGCGATGGAGCAAGGGGGCTTCCCGCGAATAAACAAAAACAATAAGTGGAGTTTCTTAGGGAAACAACTCGGAGTCATTCCGAAGGACAAGGCTGCCTCACAACACGAGGTCGAACAGGTCAGCTTAGGAGATGCTGCTTCCGCTGCTGGTGGTGCTGCTGGTGGTGGTGGTAGGAGGGCTGCCCTTGGTTTTGCTGGTGCTACAGCTGCTGCCAGTGTTGCCGCTGTTGGTTTTGCGTTGATTGTGGCTGTTAGTCGCTGTTGCTGCTTTCGGTTCTGCTGATGCTGCCGCCGCCGCCGCGGGTTACGCTCAAATGGTAGCTCGCTGTTCTGGGCTGTAGAGCTACTGCTGTGTGCACGTCAGTTGCTGCTGCTGTTGTTGATGCTGCGATCATAAGCCCAGAATAATAGATGAACCTTGGAGGTGGCAACATCTGCTGCCTTCGCAGTAGCAGCAGAGGCATTGGCAGCAGGACGCAGGACGCACAGAAGCAGTAGCAGCATCAGGTGGGATGCAAGGGTGCTATTCGTTTGGAGTGTGTGTACACCGGGGGTGTTCAGGTTAAGCGCTTTTATGTACGATGGATTCGGCAGTTTGAAGGGGAGAAGATTTCTCCTGAACTCCGGAAGCAGCTGCAGCCGTTGGGGGCAGATGCTGCTCGGCGAGCTGCTGCTGCAGCACCGGCTGTTGGATCTTATCCTGCTGGTGCACCATATCCTTCTGCAGCTGCACCTGCAGCAGCAACCAGCCACACCAGCTTTATGCAGCAGCATGGTGTTGGCCTCTCCATGCACCCTTTTCGACACCAGCAACACCATATGCTGCCGCAGCTGCAGCAGCTGCAGCAGCTGCAGCAGGAGCAGCAGCAGCATTGGAAGGGCATCGACTCCGATAACAGCAGCAGCAAAGTCAAGGCAGAGAAGCGAATGCAGCTGCTGCAGAAGCATGCAGCTGTAGATGTTTTCAGGCTCATGAGGAGAAGGGACAGGTTCGTCACACTGCAGAGCATTGGCCATATTGGACAACTGCCTAGCATTGGGTCTTAGGGTTCAAGACTTACGGTTTAGGGTTTTGGGGGTTCTGCTTTTCTCAGGCTTGCTGCTAAATACTCTCCCGAAGCCGTGGCTGCGCGCATGGCAGCCCGCGAACGGCGGCGGCATCTTGTGGAGTCGGGGCAGCTAGGGCCGGCGACAGGCAAGGGTTTTAGGGTTTAGGGATCAGGGTTTGGGGTGAAACTGCCTGTGTTGTAGTTGCTGTTTGAATAGACTGGGGTTGATGCTACTGTTGTCTCTCATCATTGCCCTTATTTCCTGTCTTCGTTGCTGCTGCTGTTGTTGCTGCTCCTCCTCCTTAGATGTCCGGCGTCTCACCCAGAGTCTGGCAGACCGCCGCTACGCCCCTGGGGATTTTCCTTTTGCTATTAATTGCCTGTATTACCTCTCGCGGCCCCTCAGGGGCATCTCTATAGAACAGGTAACTACAAGCGGCAGGAGCAGCGGCTGCAGCGGCGGGTGGAGCTGGACCCGGGCCGCTCACTGCTGTCTTCATTGAATAATGCTGCGTTGCTGCAGTTTCTGCTGTGGGACGCGTTGGTCTTGAGATCAGCACGTCGTCTGCTGTTGCTTCTGGTTCTGCTGCTTTGCTGCTGCTGCAGCATCCTGGGTTGCTGTACGAAGTGAGCCTGCTGTTGGAGGAAGCTGCTGCTTCATGCAGGGAGCGCCTTCTCTCTCTACATCAACCCAGCGCTCCTCCTGTAGATCTCCCGCAGCTATTTGGCTGTATATACAACTTTGCAGCAACCGCAGAAGAACGAGCAGCAGCAGCAATAGCGCCGCTGGACCCGATGGACTTGCTGCAGCCAGAGCTGTTGCAGCTACCCGGCGCTCCCTGGGCGGCAGCAAACAGCAGCAGCAGCAGCGGTAGCAAGCTTGGTCCCCTCCTTGCGCTGCATGCACTGCAGCTAGCCAGTGCTGTCTCCGCAAATTTGCTGCTTCCTGTCGAAAACAGACTAAGCCTTGCTGGCTTTACGAGGGCCTCCCTTGGGCCGCTGCTGCTGGCCGCTGCTGCGATACAGCGCAGCAACAGCAACAGCAACAGCAACAACAACGCGACTGCGGCGCTAGAAGCTGCAGCAGCTGCTGTTGAAGAGGCAGAAGACCTCGTTGACAGCGATGCAGACTGGATAGATCAGGAAGAGGAACAAGACCATGCAAGCGAGGTACTTGCCTTAAGCCTCATTGCTTAGCGTTTAGCGTTCAGGGTTTGGGCTTTAGGGTTTAGGGTTTAAGGTTTAGTGCTTGGTGCGTGGGCAGGTTGGCGGGGCCTTGACCCGGCAAGGCCGAGTCTTTCGCCGCCCGGAGTCGCCAGTGGAGGCGTCGCCTCGGCCGTCTCTGCCAGGCGTCACCAGCAGCAGCAGCGGCAGCAGCAGCAGCAGCAGTACTGGGGGGTTCCCTGAGTGTTGGGGCGGTCCACTGAAGGAGCAGCGGCTGAAGGAGGAGGGTGAGAGCTTGAAGGCTGCTGCTGCTGCGCTTTTGTCGGCGGTGGACTGTGTTGCTGTTGCTGCCCTGCGTGCGGAACGTCTGATTGGAGCAGCAGCGACGCGTGCAGCCGCTGCTGCAGCGAGGGCGTCAGTAGCTGCATCTGCCGCCTCTCCAGCAGCAGGAGAAGTTCCAGCACCAGATCCTATTGCTGCAGCGGAGGCGTTTGTGAAAGCATCAGCGGCAGAACTTCTGCAGGGCCTGATTGAGGAAAAGGAAGCAGCACTTTACAGCGCTGCGCCGGCAGCAGCAAGGGGAGATCGTTCCTCTCCCGTGGAGGCCTTAATGAGCTACAGCACTAGGTGGGAGTTGCGGCAGCTGCTGCAGCTGCAGGCCATGCTCGGCCTCGAGACACCGGATTCGCGGCAGACGCAGCAGCAGCGACAATCGAAGAGGGGAGCGTTCCCTGATGTAGCAGGTGCTGCAGTAGCAACTGCAGCGGGAGCGAAACGGATGCGAACAGAGGAGGAAGAGGCTTTCGCGGCGAGCCGTAGCAACAGCCCTACACCAAAAGCAGCAGCAGCTTCTGGAACAGCAGGGATAGCAGCAGGCACAGACACGCCGCTTGTAAATACGCCGCGCGCTGTCGCTGCTTCTCTGCCACCTCCAACGCCGACTCAGAACTTTCTCTTCGGGCTCCCTGCCGAGCCACCTGCTGACGCACTGCAGCAGCAGCAGGAAGACCAGCAACAGCAACAACAGCAAGAGATTCCAGAAGGGGCCTCCCGGGTGCAGGGCGGCCACAACAAGGCGCATCGGGCAGTGCAGCAGCAGCAACGCAGCAAGATGCTAGACCCGAGGGGCGCACCGCCCCCGAGTGCTGCTGTTGCTGCTGCTGTGCTGCAGCAGCAGCTGCAGGTGCCGCCTTCCTCCGTCGCCGTGCTGCTGCAGGATGCAACAGAGTTCGTCGTCGTGCATATGCAGCAACCCCAGCAGAAGCAGGCTACGCCTAGTGCTGCTGGCGGGTGGAGGTACACGTCGCCGCGGACGAACTGCAGCTACAGCGGTGTCGGCAACTGCAACAGTGACGCAGCAGCTGCTGGTGCTGCTTCAGAACGAGACACTGGGGTGTCGGCGAAGGCCATCGCCGGCGCCTTGCAGCAAGCTCTGCAGAACATTTCTCGGCCACTGCAGATGCAGCTGATGAGCAGAGCGGCGGCAATATTCAGGGCGTGCGGCCTGCATGTAGACAGTAGCAGTCGGCGCATTTTCGTGGTGCTGAGGCTGCTGCAACAGCTGGGGCCTTCTTTTGCATCTGCCCTCACTCCACTTGTTAGCAGGTTGGGTGAGCAAATTGTTGCCGAAGAAGAGGCTGCAGCTGATGCTGCTGCTGCAGTTGGGCCGTACACAAGCTTGGGTGCTTCTGCAGCAGCAGCAACAACAACAACAACGCGGCGGCAGCAGCGACTGCAGCAGATGTTGTTCCTTGACTTCGCGTCAGAAGCGGAGGCTCTTTCGCCTTTTCTCTCAACGGCAACGAGCGCGGCAAAGGCATTCTCTGCAATTGTGTCACTGGTACGAAGCAGCAGCAACAGCAGCACCACCACAATCTGCAACCGCACGAACAGGACGGGAATTGCTTCGTAAAGCAGCAGAATAATCGTAGGAATGAGCACCGCCAGCAGCCATGGCAGAAGCATTTCGTTCATTTGTGCATGCGCTACTTCCGCAGCTGCCTCCCTCTCCTTCTGTGTGCCCCGGTGTCTCGTGGAGTTCGCGTGCCGGCAGTGATCAGCAGCAGCAAGATAAGCTGCAGCAGGGGAAGAGACAGAAGCAGCATGAGCATGAGCAGCAGCAGCAGCCGGAAGAATCATGGATAGGCCTCGCCGCTGCTGCGTCGCTTGCGCGGCTGTTGCGAGGCCTCCAGGCTGAAGCGGGGCTCCGCCTCCCCAGGTGTCTTCTTAGTGCCAAAGGTAACGAGGAACTCTGTTGCTGCTGCTCCTGTGATCACTGTTGCTACTGCCGTTCGTCCTGGTGTAGCTGCTGCTGCTGCGACTGCTGTCATGGCCTGTGCTACTGGGGCTTTCGTAGGTGCTACTGTGGCTGCTGGAACTGTTTGCCCATACATGGCTGCTGCTTTGGTGGCAGCCGTGCCGGGTGCTCCTGCAGCTGGTACTACTGTGGCTACTGCTACTGCTTGTGCGACTGGTGCTGTTTGCGGTGGCGCCTCCTTTAGCCCACCGCTGCGCTGCTCCACCTCCAGAGCAGGTTATTGTTGCTGTTGCCATAACGCAGCAGTCTCTTTATTGCTGTCCATTGCTGCTTGGGACAGCTACATGAGTCTGCTGCTTTTTCTGCTGGTGGTGATGCGTGCAGGCTTTCAGTTTCTGCAGGCGGCATTTGAATGTGCTGCTCAGCTTCTCCTGTTCAGACAATCGGTGTGTCTACCGCAACAGCACCTGCAGCAACAGCACCTCCAGCACAACCTGCCCCAGCAGCAGCTGCGACGGCAGCACTGTTAACCGAATTGCCCTACAGTACAGCAGCACCACCTGCATAAGCAGGAACTTGCAGCAACAGCACATGCAGCAGCAGAAACCTACAGCAGCACGACCTGTGGCAGCAGCAGTGTTTGCGGCTGCAGCACTTGTGGGAGGCTATGTCGGGGCTTTTTTATATACTGAGGAGTGCTGCTGTTGTGCTGCTGCAGGTATTAAAACCCCATATGGATGTATTTTTGTCTGTGGCCGCCGCCGTTCTGCAAATTGAAGTGGAGTTGCCGCGTCTGAGGATCCCCCGGTCTCTCATTCGTGGTACGCTGGTGCTGCTGTTGCTTCTGCTGCGGCTGCTTGTGCCGCTATTACTCCTGCGGCAGCTGTGGATGCTGTGGATGGTATGCTGGTGCTGTGGGTTTGCTGCAGCAACACTATCGTTTTTATACCTTACGTGCACCGCTCCCCCGCGGCTCCTGCTGTCGTGTCTGGAGGCGCTCGTGCAAGCGCATGGAACCCGAAGGGCAGCTACAATAACAGCAGCAGCAGGTGACGCGGCGGCAGGAGCAGCACAGGCCAGCAAAGACAGGGTTGTGGATGCCCCTGTTGAGGGTTTGTCGAAGGCTGCTGCTGCGGAAGCAGCAGCTAAACTCTTCTTGACGCCCCTACTGAGATACATTCGGCACAAGATGGTATTACTACACATCCTGCAGCTGCTGCGGAGTCAGCAGCACGTGCAACTGCTGCTCCTGGTGCCGTTGCTGACGTCTTGCACCATTTGTTTATGGTCTCTTGGTTCTCGTGCCGCAACTGCATCTCCGCTTGCTGTGGCTGATGAAGCCTAGTTGCCCTGCGTGATTTTCTGGCGCTGCTGTTACCACGTGTGCTGTTGTTGCTTCTGCGGTTGCTGCTTTCTTCTGCTGCAGATGGAAGCAGCACGTTTGTCTGCTCAGGAGGAGCTGGCGGAGGTTATTGGCCCTGCATGCACGGGGTCTGCTGCCGCTTCTGCAGCAGCCGCAGCAGCAGCAGCGTCTGCCTCTCACGACTTCAGCAACAGCAGCAGCAGGTTGCCTGACTGTGCAGCAGCAACAGGGTCTGCGCATGCACCAGGTGACGTGCAACCTGCTGCTGCTGCAGAAGCCTGGCTGCAGCGCGGTGCTGCTGTTCGTCTGACACGTTCGGCGACACCGCGGCTGCCACCGCAGCAACAGCTTGCCGCTGCTGCTGCTCCTTCTATGCTGCTGCCTGCTGAGGAGAGGCAGCAGATAGCAGCAGAAGCGATTGCTGCCGCCGCAGCTGCTGGGCTGCGCACCAGCCGCAATGCAGCACACGGGGGGCAGTCTCAGACCACAGACGCTGAAGGCTTAGAGGAGACCGTCAACCGGATGCTACCCCGGCGAGACACTCGGGGGCCTCGGTCTGCTGCTGCTGCTGCGTTGGACCCGCTGGTGACGCAACAGCACCACCTGCAGCAGCAGAAGCAACAGCAGCACTTCCTGCAGCAGGCACAGCACCAGCAGCCTTTCGCTCACCCAAATCACCAGCAACACCCGCAGCAGCAACAACAACAACCACAGCAGCAGCAGCCGCTGCCACCAAGGGAAGGACCAGTGCCAATACAGCAGGGAGCAGGCCCCGCTGGTGTGCAGCTAGCGGGACAGACGCAGCACGCAGAGGAAGAGGAGCAGCAAGACGCACAGCCCCTACAGCAGCAACTGCTGCAGCATCAGTTTCCTCTTCACCAACAGCAGATGACACCCCCGCAGCCCCCTCTTGTACAGCAGCATCTACCTCTGGGGGTGGTGACGCAGCAAGGTGTGAGCGTTCCTGTTCTTCCGCAACAGCAGCAGCAGCAGCAGCTGATGCACCCGCAGCAGCAGCAGCAGCAGCCTATGCAGCCTCAGCAGCAGCAGCAGCAGCCTATGCAGCCTCAGCAGCAGCAGCAGCAGCCTATGCAGCCTCAGCAGGTTCAGCAACAGCGTCAGCAACCGCAACAACAGCACATGCAGCAGCAGCTGATTCAGTCTCCACCGATGGGGGCTCCATCTTTTTCACCTGTTCCTGTGGATATTCACCAACAGCAGCTGCAGCACATGCAGCTGCAGCAGCAACATATGCTGCAGCAGCAGCGCCTTCCGTTCTCGAGCCCACCAATGCAGCAGCAAATGTTGCAGCCACAACAGCAACACCGCATGGTGCCACCACAGCAGCACATGCTGCCGCAACAGCACCTGCAGCAGCAGCAGCCATTTCATCTGGCACAAGAAGACATGCAGCAGGCGCACAGGCAGCAGCAGCACCTGCTGCCGCAGCACCCCCAGCATCACCAAGAGCAGATAGAGCAGCAGCAAAAACAGCAGCAGCAGGACAGCGAAGCCACCAGACCGCCACTTGCTTTTGATTACTCGCAGCAACTCGGAGCAGCGAGGCCTCCTTCCCCGACGCTGGGCCCAGCAGGTACACCAGCTGATCAGCAGCAGCAGATACAACAGCAGCAGATGCAACAACAGCAGATGCAGCAACAGCAGATGCAACAACAGCAGCAGCAGATACTGCTGCAGCAGCAGCTCCAGCAGCAGCAGCAATTGCAGCAGCAGCAGTCGACGTGGCTGCAGCAGCAGCAGTTTCAGAGTGCGTGTCCTTCGCAACCTGTAGGCCCAATGCAGCAGCAGCTGCAGCACCGGCGTGGCATGGCACCATTGCAGCAGGTTCAGCAGCGGCAGTCCCGGCAGCAGCAGTTTGTGATGCAGGGAAATCAACAGCAGCAGCCGCAGCAGCAGCAGCAGCCACCTGCTCCTGCGCATTTGCAGCAGCACAATCGACCGCAACCGCATCAGCAGCCGCTGCAACAACAACAGCAACGGCCACAGCAACTGCAGCAGCAAAACCAGCAGCAGCAGCAGCCAACTGTATTTCGGCAACAACAGAAGCTGCTCCAGTCACCGCACCCGGCGGCACATCGCGCAGCACCAACAAAGTCCGCAGCAGCAGGAAGCAGCATAGCAGACACCCTAGGTAGCTCAACGGGGACGCAAGGAGCATCAACACCAGCAGCAGGAACGGGTGCAGTAACAGCCTCAGCTGCAGCAGGGCGGAAAGCCTCATCAGGGACCACATCGGGCACGCCGTCACCCACAACGGCAGCAACAGCAGCAGCGGCGGCAGATTTGGATGATCAAGAGAGTGAAGGCGAAGAGGAAGAGTCTGTCAACGATGCTACAGCTGTTGCTGTTGGCTGCATTGGGGCTTTAGCAGCAAACCCGCAACTGCTGCCTTTGCTGCGGCCTCACCTCCCTCTGTTAACAGAGGTGCGCTCTTTTGCCGCCGCTGTTGCTCCTGCTGCTATTGCCGCCGCTTTGCTGCTGCGGCTAGTTTGTGTTTCTGTTAGTTATGTTGCTCCTGCGAGCGTTGCTGCTGTGTTTCTGCTGCTACTGATGCCGTCGCGATACCATTTGCGAACCTGTGCTTGCATCGTGTCTGAGAGGTTGTCCCGCTTGTCTTTGCTATCTCAGTCCTTGCTGTTGAACTGGATTCTGCAGTAAATGCTGCGTGGGGCGCGCTCTAGCTGTTGCTGCTGCTGTTTCTGTTGCTGCTACTGCCTGTGCTTCAGCTAGCTTGGCTGCGGACGCCTTTCAGCGGTACTTTGTGGGCTGTTGTGGGGGAGTTGCTGCTACCTGCAATAGAGCAACAACACCAGCACCAACAGCAGCAGGAACAGCAGCAGCAACAGCCGAGTGTCTCACCAGCAGCGCTGAAAGCGTTGGCCAACCTTGGGGGCTTCCAAGAGTACTTGAGCGTCCTCAAGGTAGTCACAAAACCGTGAGGCTGCAGCAGCAGCTCCACGTAGCGCGAGCTGCAGCAGCGCCAGCAGTAAGAGGAACACCAGCAGGTGCGTTCGCATACGCAGTTTTGCTGGATTGGAGCGTGCACGTTGCCGTTATAGCAGTAGCGGCAGCAGCAGTAGAGGCCCTGTGCTGGTATGGCTGCTGCTGCGAAGACAGCACCCAGAAATGGGGCGATGGGGAATTATTTGCGGCATTTTGGCGCAGTAGCAAGAGGACGAAAGAGTGCAGCAGGCCAAGGAACACTTGGTGCTGTTGTTGGTTCCAGTGCAGCTTCTGCTGCACCATAGGTAGTAGCAGTTGACCAAAACGCTACTTTGCTTTCCACGGGGCATGTGGTCAGCTTTACACAATGGGGAGCCTGGTGTCGAGTCGGCCAGAAGTCTGCTGCTGCTGCTGTAGCTGCTGAAGTAGACGTGCCTGCTACATAGCAGCACACGCTCTGTTTGCTGGCGTAGCGTAGCGTAGCGTAGCGTAGCAGCAGCGGCGGAACGATGATGCCTTCCTAGGGAGGTGGCGGTTTAACACCTGAGGGCGAGCACCAGCAGGAGCAGCAGGTGTAGTAGTTGCTGCAGCTTAAGCGGGAGCAGCAACAGCTTCAGCAGTAGAGGCTGCAGCAGCAGCAGCTACAGCAGCTGAGGTACCCCCGAGTTCGTGTGGGGCAGCTGCATAGGGCTTCACATCAGAACAGGGGCCTGAGGCCTTCCAGCCTTTTCTTTTGTGGACGAGGTTTCAAGCTGTCCTTGTACAGACACCAGACTCTGTCTCTTCGCTGTTTGCTTATTCACATATGCGTCAGTTGATCTGTCGCAGAGACACCGATTCGAGGTTTCTGTTTGCAGGTGTATCCTCCACTGTATTAGATTCTGTGCACGCCGTTGATTTATGGAGAAGCAGATAAGCGGAGATAGCCACGCATTCTTACATACTAGCAAGAACTCTTCCCCTCGGCCGTGTTCTCCCTCTCTGACTGTCTTTGTCTCTGGGTAGTCTCCCTAGCTCCGTACTGTGTCACTCTCTGTGCCTTTTCTCCATATCCGCATCCTTGTGTGTTCAACAGAGTTCAGTGAAACGTCACGCTCTCTCTCTGTGTCACTGTCTGCCTGTATCTCGGTAGCCTCTTGGATATGTCATGGCAGCTATCATTTTCCCAGTCAGACTATTCCCCTCATGCCTTTCGCCTTTCCTACCTTGGGAGCTAATCTAGGCGGCGATCCAGCGCATAAGATAACTACGCAGCCAGCTGAACATACATGCATGTTTAGCTATCTAGCAAGGTGGCAGGGCTGGGCGCTGCATCCGTACGTCAATAACACCGAAGCCGATCCAGCCTCTAACTGTAAGACCGTCCTGGCCGCCCCTGGGTGGAATCTGTTTGCTGTATTTCGATACTGCAATACATAGCTAGGTAGGAGTCGTACTGTTGGATCGCTGGTGATAGGCAATATGGGTGCATCCAAGCCCAGCTGGCCCCCAACGAGCAGCGACAGAGCACAAGTTTTAGGCGGTAAAGCAGGATATCAATGGTAGGGGCAGATGTGTACGTGCACCTTTGGAGCACACCAGAGCGTCTGCTGCAACCTGTTGTTGAACTCACTGAGGCCATTATTCAACCTGGACTCGAGCTCGACGCCCTTCCTTGACAGGGTCGATGGCCCGCGGTTCGAGGCTGCAGCCAACTAAGGCCTTGGGTTTGGAGTTTAGAAGGCAGCAGCAGCAGTGCCGTTGGTTCCACAGCGCCTTCATGCATTGTGCTCTTCAGCATTGCTTCCTGCTTTTTGTCGTGTCGTCTGGGATTGAGGTTCTTGTCTGAGTCAGGTACCCAGATGAGATTGACCCCAAGGTAACACATAGCCTAAGAATCCTGTGGCTATTGAAATAAAATATATGATTAATCCTGTAATCCAAGTAAGACATAGAGGGGGTAACAGGTTGTAGAATATCAGGAGCTCTTATCCTTGTATTCTATTAGCACTCCAATGTCGGCTCATCACCCTTGTACTTGAAAAAGGTTCACTTTGGACCGAGAGTTCAAGGGCAACCCAAAGGAGGCCAGCAGGAGCTTGCTACCTAACTGCTCAACAGAGCTGTTCTCAAAACCCTGGAAAGTTGTGTAAAGAGTAGCGGTTAGTGTTTAAGTTTGCCAAGCAGCTTGCGGGACCTCGGGGGCCCCGCGCGCCGACTGCATGCTGCGGTCAGCAGATGCCCTGCATATTTCTGCCTTTTGAACTTAGCGTTGCTGAAAATTAATATGGAATTTAATTTTTATTTTATATTCGAGAAGAAGCCAGCAGTCGCAGCTGTTATCGGGCAGCCCCACACATACCCCAAGCCAACTTCTGCCGGCACGAGTCCCTATGAACTCTTGTTGTTCGACTAGGGTTTTATCAAAAATTTAAGCTGAACTTTTGTGAAGAATAGAACGTTCCAGCTTCCTGCGGCCCCCAAGGTCACCGTCAGCCGCTGCAGCCACAGCAATAGCTGCAGCGGCAACAGCCGTAGAAACACCGACTACTGCAGCAGTACCAGGCGAACAGGCCAGAAGCAGCAGCCGCATGCACAACAGGGGAATCAAAGGAAGCATCCGTGCAAGTTTAGAAGCTGAGGTTCTGGCTCACGAGCAACAGCAGGAGCGGGTGTCGTCGCTGATGCTCCCGCTGTTGCTCCTGCTATTGTTGCCTGCATCGGCCTCCATGCATGCCTGACCAGGCTGTTGGCTGTGGTTTGCGTCTGGCGCCTGGGACGGTAGGGGCCCCCTGAGGGGGGCTGTTGGATGCGGCTTGGAAGGGGAGACATGCAGATTGCACATTGACGGAGAAGGCATGGCACAAGTCCCATGGCAAGTTGTGTCACGGGGGCCCCTGGAGGCCCCTGAAGCTCTGAGGCAGCTTCGAGCCTGCTACCGAAGTGTGCGTGCTGCTGCTGCTGCTGGAGGAGGAGGTGCAGCAGCTTCAGCCTTGCTGCAGCATGAAGACTTGGGACACCTCAAGACGGCTCATGCTGCACTGCGCAAGCTACTCCAAGTAGAAGCAGCAGATACGCAGGCAGCAACAGCCAGCAGCTGCAACACATGCTTCGAACAAGTTCGTGTCAGGTGAAGGTCCACGAGGCACCGCCCTTCAAGGCATTCTTGTACTGCTGTTCGTTCTGGTGCTGCTGCACTAACTGGACTTCGCAAATGGGTTCTTATGGCGTGCTATTCATGTGACAAGAGCAGCAGCAGGCTAGGTCTGCTCATCCATCGTATTTGAACTGAAGTATTGGGGCTTGTTGAGCGTCAGCTCCACCACCGTCGCTTGCTTCTGTTGCTGTACGTGCTGCGACTCCACTCTTTGGCACGTGCATGTGCTGCTGCTGCTGCTGCAGGGGAACAGCAATACTGCCTCCTTCTTTCTGGCAGGTCGCTCGTCTCGGGGTGTACAGACACCTACTGGGTTTTCTTTTCAAGTACGGCACTAAATTAAAGAATGGGCCGGAAGCTGCTGCTGTTAAGCCTGCTGTTTTGTTTGCTGCTGTGCTTGGTGCTTTTACTGGCTGCTGTCGCAGTGAACATGTTGGAGGAAGTCGTTTATATACGTTGCCTGGGGCCTGATTTTTCAGGTTTGTCCCTGAGCTGGATGGGGTGTGGCTGGCCTTTACTGAGACGCGACCAGCAACGGTCAGCAGCAGCAGCAGAAGTGGCAGCAAAAGCGGCAGCAGCAGCAGGGGGGCCCTCGGGTATTTGCTGCCGGACTTAGACAGCAACGATGGCACCGTGTTTGTCTCAGTAGAGACCACTGCCCTTGTTTTCAGGCCCAAAGTTGGAGACCTCATCAGTAAGTGCATGGAGTCCAGGTTTTCGTGCACTGGGGCGCTCTACTCCGCGGATTGCCCCGCCGGAAGGCAACAGCTGCAGCACATGATGTTCTTCCTAGCTGCAGTAGCATGCACACCAGCAGCAGCAACAGCGGGAGCAAGAGAAGGGAGAGCAGCTGGAGATTTTTGCGTCTGCATGGGGAGCTATGCTGCAATCTGCGGTGTATGCACACCTGGCTGTCTGTGTGATTCTGTTGGAGACGCAGCTTGTGAGGCCCAGACGGTGCGGCCGGCTGTCTTGCGGTTGCTGTGGCTGGGCCACTTCACTGCTATTATCAGCAGAGACCACCTGGGAGACAGATTCGAGTATTTAGAGGTCAGCATGTAGCATCTTGCATGCATGTGTGCATTCATCCTGTGCCTACGTGGAAAAGGGAGAACCAAAGCATCTATAATCAGCACCATGTATATGGGTAATGTTGTACTGGTCTAAGCAGGCATTTTTGTCACAACAGCAACAGCAACAGAACTGCTCTGTTTCTGCTACTGGCGGTCCAATTTGCGCTTCTTTAACACATTTGGTGACTGACTTCCTCGAGTGGTTTGAGCGCTTTAGGAAGCGAAGGTGTACGTACACCGTAAGGACAAAACTCGCCGAATTGCAGAAAAAGTCTTCGTCCGCATGCACGTTATCGAGTGAGTGGCTTTGCCGACTACGAATCCAGCATAAGCAGCAAGAGCTGCAACTGAGGTCTGTGTTCTGCACCGTCGGGAACTGCAGGACCGCTCGAGGTGCTGCTTCTGCTGCTCCCTTTGCTTCTGCACGAACGTACTCCACGAAATGCATCTGACCAAATTGCTGCTCTATCTGCTGCCGGTTCCGCTGCTGCAGGGTCCCTAAATCGCACAGTGGTGACCGCGTGGCAATACGCGGCTCGCTGCTGGCACGGGGCTCAGGGCCACTTGTTGTTGCACAGAGTGTTGAAGCAGGAGTGGCGAAGACAGACGACGCACAAGTAGTACCAGGACCAGGAGTAACAGACGCCGCAGACAACACTGCAACACAGCGTTTCACCAAGCGGAAAGTGCACCAACATGATTCCGAGATAGGAGAAGGGGCATCTGTCCTCAAAAAGCGCGAAAAGGCTTGTGCTGCTACTGCCACTCCAGCACAAGTCAAGTCACCGAGAAAGGAAAATTGCACGAAAGGTGCTGCGACAGCGCACGCGTAGCCTATGTTAAGATCTTGGGGTCCGTTGCTGCTTCTCTGAGCGTCTGGCTTGCTTGTAAACATTTTGACTGCGACGCGGATTCCCCAGTGGACTTTCCAAGCGCCAGACCGCCGGGATTTGAATTTTGGAGGTTTGATGGCAGCGCGCATGCAGGGGCTGCAGTTGAAAGGCCATGCTGGTAATGCGCTTGATACCTCACCGTGACGTCACACTGCATGAGCCGGCCGTAACTGTAATGTTGACCATGTTGACCCTTTCTTACTTCCCACCAGACCATGCAGAGCTCTCTCTTGGTCATTGGGCATTTCTGGTCTCCCTCGGGTAAGGGATGTGAATACAAGGCGATATTCTGGAGCGTTTCCCAGTTAATGGCTTGTTGAGAAAGCACCAACTCATCTGCTGTGTCACTAGCATAAGTTGTCAAGTAGAACGGCTCGTCGAAATCTGTAGCGCACAGGCACTACAATGCGTCTCATGTGTGCACTTCAGTAGCCAAAGGACAGGAGCAGACATAAATACTACGATATTTGGGGACTTAGGACCTTATTAGTCAAGAGAGGAATTAAGACTACTAAATATTCCGGGGACTTGGGAATCGTTTGGCAGACATAGATTAATGAGCTAGCCGCCCGCACCAGCCTGAGCGACACAGTACTCAGACCCTAAGAAGGCTTCCTAGTTTGATGTCTAGAGACTTAATAAATGGAAAAGGAATTGATATTACTAAATATAGCTATGTTATAGGCACTACTTTGTAGAGAAGCCACCTAACAAGGGGGCCGAGCCAGCCCTTCAGGCTGAACCTACAGCACTCTGCTTAGGCACCCTCCTTTTCGGGCTTGCTGGGCGCCGTGCTTAGGCGAGGGCTTTCCCCTAATCTTGAAGGCGAGGTGTCGGATCGGCCTTCTGGAAGACCAGACCTATCGATCCAGTGGGGCTGGCCTGGATATAACCAGAGACAAGGTCATGTTTTGGGAATTTAATTGTGAATAGAGGGAACCAGAGTGAACAGAGTATGAAGATTAGCCACCTGTAGTCTTGGGATGTCATAGGTAGGCACAGCGTGGGGACTGCTGCGCACTACAAAATCAGCGGAGGCGAGTACAGGAGGTGGCGGCAATTGCAAATGAGGTTCTTAGGTTTGCATCGTCACTTTCCGACCAAATGAGTAATTTTCGTTTTGGGTTTGATATCGTCTAGGTGAGCGGCGATGAAGACGAAACTGTGAATGGCGTTAGGACGGTACAACACGAGGCCCCTCAACTGCGCTAGTGTAGATGTAGAAGCCACCACCGAATTGCCTCTGCCTTCGCTGTTTCTTCTTTTGCCCGCTCTGCTCTGCAAAAATCCCCAGTGATTCGAAGTGTTAGCGAACATTTTTGTGTTTCTACGAACCACTGTTTCTCTTGGTATGCAGTACCTCTTGCAGAGCGCGTCGTAAGTGGTGGTGCTGGTGGTCATTTCGGCTGAACACAGGCCCGTCGTCCGTGCATGCAGCCATCCACTAACCATTGATTGGGCCCTCAAAGTCGTGATTGGCTCGTTGTTGCACTCCAGCAATTGAAATAGAGGGCCTAAATGACGTGCTAGTCTGCGTTGACGGGTAAGATGGGTACAAAAGGCAGTCGTGCGGCTGTCATTGGGATGGATTGGCATCTGTAAGCACTAGTCAACGACACCAAGTGGTGAATATTGTGCATGTCCTTGTAGACAGTCGAGTCGCACATTTTTTCGCGGCATTGCCAATATCTATTCCACCGTGGTCTGGTTAGAGGAGTTCAAGTCAATCCGCATGTGACACAATCGGTCCTCTTTCTTCTCCAGCAGTAGTTTGTGTCCAGACGTACTAATTGACGGTTGAGCTTTCTCCTTTCCAAGCAGTTTATCTGTCTATTTAGGGCTCCATATGCTCCGTAGGATATAGGGGTTGTAGTTGCCGTGAAACAAAGGATTGTACTGCTGGAGAGTGAGTTCGATTGAGTGCATTGAACGTTCAGAGTGTAGCCATGGGACATCATTGCTATTTAATATGTCTAGGAATTCTTCATTCAGTTGGGCGCTCTGCAAATGTTCATCGGGTCTTAACTGGGTCGATCCCCCAAAACAGAGGTCTTCATAAGAGCCTCATGACGGGATACATGCGTTTCTCCTCCATATCCCACAGCGATGTGCGTAGCAGCCTCTCTGCTCCTTCCTCATTGAAGCATTGCTTCCTCTCCTTTAGATGTGAAAGGTGGGAATGCCATAGAGAGTGCTGAGAGGTGAGTATTGCCTCGTCTTAGACGGCGCAAACTCTTTTGGGCGAGTATCGGAGGCAGCGTGCCTTGTGCCGCCAGCCACCGGCACTAAACTCAAGGACGGACCAGCCTTTGCATCTCACTTTGCATCTCCTGCTAAATGTAACTACAGAGTGATACACTGTAGAATGCAGCGGCACATGCCACTTGCCAACTAGCCATGGTCCGCTTGTCGGTGGCATTGCCGCTATTCATAGCCCCCCAAAACCCGAAATGCTCCATCAACCTGTGCTCCTCCCCAGGGCATCCTTGCCCACAAAGGGCACTGAACCCTTATGTTGCTACATCAGAGTCCACTGGTTCAATCATCCGTCTCTGAATCGGTTCTCGTGGGGCCAACGGTGCGCTGCCACGCAAACATCCCAAAGCGTGCAGAATAGGCAGAACGGGTGTCACCAAAGGAAAACTATCAGCGACAGATAAAGCGAAGTACATGGGGTGGCTGACGGCATACAAACTGCCTAGGGCCAAGAGCAATGCAAGTACGCAAGCCTACAGCTGCTAGGTATGCATACCAATAGGTGCAATGTTAGGTTTGGGGAGCACGCAATCAGCACAGGTGGGCAGTAAGTGCAGCAGGCTTTCGGGGTAGTCGCGCTGCCGCTGTAATTCTCCCCTATCGACAGCCAAACACCTCAAGCATGGGACAGCTGCTACAGCTACGCGCAGGTGCAGCGTACAACACTGTGCATGCAGTATGCAATGCGCAGCACAGAGCCACACATGAGAGCAGCACCGTTCAAATGAAATATCTACGGGAAGATTGGCCCTTTCTGTCTGTCCCCCCGTCTGCCGGTGGTAGGGCGAAGACACTGCCCTTGTGATGTTAAATCGAGAGCACAGCTCCGCCCAACCTTCTGACTGGAAACGAGGGCCCCGATCAGAGTTAAGCACGTCAAGAAGCCCGCGATAACGGATTAGCCGGTTGCCGAGTAATTCCACGGTGTCAGCTACTGAAAGCGACTTTTTCGCGGGGATAAAGTGGGCCACCTTGCTGAGAGAATCTACTAGCACGACAATGGTGTCGTGCCCTGATATGGTAAGAGGTAAGTCGGTTATAAAATCCACACTAACGTGGCTCCTTCGGTGTTGTAGTGAACAGCGTGCCTACCTGTCACTACGTGTAACTTGTAGCTCATTTAACCTGGTGCACACTCAGCAGCTATAAGCTAGACTCAGCTAATCTCTGCTAATACCACTAGAATAAGGAAATATTCACTCTTAAAATATATTCGAGTCCATATTATCCAGGAAAAACCCAGAATAATAGAACTCCCCTCTTGTTCTCATGGCGTTGACCCTCCCAGGGGTCAGTGCCAGTGTAGAGCACAGCACCAGCCTCGCATCCAGCCCCATGGCCGGTGTAGGCTAGCGGGGTCTCTAACCTAAGAGGTTTCTTTTTCTCTATGTGTCTCAAATCCTTAAGTATTCCATCCTACTTAAGGTCTTTTATAGTTTTCAGACCTCGAGGGCTCGCCTCGAAGGACCATTGTAGTGCCTGTGCACTACAACTTCCCCCCCCGTTGCGAGCAGAAACTGCTAGCCGGTTTCGACTATCCCGGTTCGTCTCTATACGCAATTTGTTCATTTCCGTATCCTTTGTAACCCTATCCAACTATTCCACACGCCTGGAGCCGGGGGCCTACCAATATGTGCATCAATTCAACAGACCTTCGGGTGGGGGAGGACCAGGCTTACCATTCCAAGGACTAGGTATTCTCCGGGCTCGCCAAACGAGTGCCCCTTCAACAATCACCCCTACTCCTCCTCCAGACCCTCTACTAGGAGTCTTCGGCGTCCCCGGAAGTCCCCTAGAGGAGGTGTCAGCTTCTGCTCTGCCTTGTGCTGTTTTGCAGGGACATTGTGCTC
>CAJFCX010000436.1:0-18001 GCA_904066255.1 Eimeria sp. OTU-X
TATATATACCTTGCCGCTCGTGATTAGGGTTTAGGGTTTTCAATGGATGGACAACACAAGCTCCTCAAACCCCAAACGCTGAACCCTGAACCTCCGGATAGCAGCATGTAAACTCCACTAACCGGACCTTTGCGAGAGCAAGGGTCCGGTTGGTGGAGTTTACAGACGTCTCAGCAACGAGTGTGTTAAAGATGATTAGGGTTTAGGCTTTTGGGTTACCAGGCTGCGTCTTTTCAAAGAGCCTAGTTGACGACCAGGGCGGTTGATCTACGAAGGTTGTTAAATTTTCTTCTGTGACCACCACCTCCTCCGCTTCCTTCCTGCCCCGCAAACCCTAGACCCTAAACCCTAAATTTTAAGTTTCAAGTTGCAGAGAGTAAACGCATGTGTCCTGGTACCGGGTGAATCGCTGTGTCGGGGACCGCAGCGGTCCCCGACACAGCGATTCAGGGTTTAGCGTTTAGGGTAAAGGAATTTCGGGTTTTGCTTAGAGAAACGGCTTGAGAGGGAGACGACGATCTAGAACCAGGATGTAAGGTTTACTTGACTATAGAAAGGGCTGCCCTTCGGAAGAGTTTCTCGATGCACTTGGACAGAGAACGGACGCCTGCTTCTCTTGCATAATCGCGAACTAAAACCTCCAGTGCTGCGGGCTGTATGGACACCCGAGACCCTTGCAACCCTATACACAAAACTCCTAAACTCTCAACCCTGAACTCTAAGCGCTAAGCGCTACACCCTACGACCAAGAACGAGATTTTCAGCATGCAAAAAATCGGAGACTCCACTATAAGGCTTCTCACAGGGGTGCCATTAGTTTAGGGTTTACCTGTTGCTTCTGCGGTTTTGGGAATGAGGTACTGCTGCGCGATTGCAACCTTCTCCTCTTGAATATAACCGGCTATGCGGATGAGCTCCATCCGGTCCAGCAGTGGTCCTACCAAAAAACCCTAAACCCTAAACCCTAAATAGTAGACGCCAAACCCTGGTTTGTATGTTTCGCTCATCACCGAGTAGGCATGCTCTGCCTGAGAGTTCCGCCTGCTACGACATTGGTTAAATAGTATTAGTATTGCTGTAGGTTCTAGGGCTTAGGGTTTTGTGTTTGCACCTGGAATGGTGTCTTGAGCATTGGCTGTACAGACAAACAGCACCCTCGAAAGGTCAAGAGGCACATCAATGTAATGATCCCTAAAAAGGGAATTCTGAGAAGGGTCCAAAACCTCCAAAAGAGCAGAGGAAGGATCCCCCCGAAAATCTCGACCCTGCACGCACACACCCCTAAACCCTAAACCGTGAACCCTAAATCCTAGGGCACGTAAGCGACGCAGCAACCACCAACCTTAAACCTTCAACTCTGGAAACTGGTGCTCCCACCCTCTGCCAAAACCAATCGGCTGTTTCGCGGCTTGGAGTGAGACCGCCAAAGGGTTTAGGGTTTAGGATTTACAAGTTTGTCGATCTCATCCAGCACAATCAGGGGGTTCATCGTCCCTGTCAACTTCAGCGCTGTCACGATCTTCCCGGGCAGAGCTCCGATGTATGTCCGTCGGTGTCCTCGGAGCTCCGCCACGTCAAACAATCCCCCTGCATTCAAACCCAGAACTCTAAACCCTTAAACCTAGAGCCTACGCCATAAACCCAAGGCTTAAACCGTAAGCCCTAACCACTAAGCTTTAAGAAACACTAGGCCAAAGCTATACGCACAAAGTCTAAATTTTATAGTAACTCCTAGACACGCACCCTACACTCTGCATCTTAAACACAAATCTTAAACCTTATACGCTATACTCCAAACCCAACCTCATAGGCATAGCTAGACCGGTACATACACCCTTATAGTAAAACCTAAAGCTAAGGCCGTCGGCCACGCAAATTCAGAGAAGAGCTCAGGGAATTCGAAGGAGCTAATGGGGTTTGGGGCTTACCCAGAGATATCCGATAATATTTCCTCTTGAGCGCCCGCGCGATGCTCTCTGCAACAGAAGTCTTTCCAACCCCGGGGGGGCCCAGGAAACAGAGGATCTTCCCCTGCGCACCGACAAACCCTAAAACGTAAACCTAAAAGGATGTGGTTAGTTGTGCGTGGCGCGAAATGCCATTTGCCCGCCCCAACTGCAGACCTACAAGACGTATCAACCCACAACCCAAAACGTATCAACCTACAACCCAAAAGGCGAAACTTTCAACCGAAAACCCTAAATTCGGAGGCAACTGGACGAGTGTTCAGGTTAGCAGTTTAGCGTTTGATGTTTGGTGTTTACCTGCGAGTCTTTCTTAAGAATGTTAACGGCTATGAACTCAAGGATTCTCTTCTTGACATCCTCCAAGCCAAAATGGTCGGCATTCAAAACCCTCGCAGCTTCATCAATATCTGTTCACAACACACCGCAAAACCCTAAATCCTATACCTCGAACCCTCCACCCTAAACCCTAAACCTCAGTCCTATGTCCCCAATAGCCCAGCGTCGTCCAATTTGTGTTGGGCGTGTCTTCTAGCCTGCCGAGACCGCGTTGAAGACAGTAGGATTTATAATCTATGGCTTACCTGTACAATCTGTGGAGTATTCTCCCCAGGGGAGCTTCAGCAAGTTTTCGAGGTACGTTCTGCTAACATGAAACTCGGATGACGACTGGTCGAGAGAGGAAAGTTTGTTCATTTCAGTTGCGACTGCCTGAACCAAAAGACAATACAATAGCGTTTAGGGTTTTGGCATTGGTGGTTGGTGTCTAGGGTTTGGCCTTTCGCGGCCAAAACGCTGGATATTGCTGAGCAACGCCAGTTTAGGGTTTATAGTGCAGTGACATGGAAAAGGAAAATGGTTTCTGGTGTAGTGTTTACGGTCACAGCTTAGCCGCGATGTGTTTGGCTCTCGAATGTTCTACTGTGCGGTTTCTAGGGTCTAGGGTTGAGGTTTTGCTTGCCTTCTGGACTTCTTCGTTCATAAACGCTTCCTTCTTGGCGAGAATTTCCCGAAATTGCTGCAGAGGAAAATTTCAGAGCATAAAAACACTACACCCTAAACCTTAAACCCCTCGATCGAACTGGGATATAGAAACTGGTGGGGCGCGAACTCCATAAATAGGGCTTAGCGTTTAGGGTTTACGTCGATGATGGACTCCTTGTCGTCTTTGTTTAGACCCAATTCTTTCTTAATAAGCTTTAGCTGCTCCTGCAGCAAAAACTTCCGCTGCACCTTCATCACCTTATCCTCAACTTGCGCCTTGACGTTGACCTGCATGCCACACCCTAAACCCTAGGCCCTAAGCCATAAACCCTAAACAGCATCATCCGTTACAACCTCAGAGCCCTGTGGAACGTCCATTTACTAAATCCTAGAACCTATACGCTGAGTGGCTGCTGTTAGGTCCTCAAGCCGCCTTTTTCTGGGTTTACAGTTCGAGACGGATAATGAGCAACTGAGGGTTGAGGTTTTAGCGCCTAGCGTCACCTGAAGCTTTGCAAATTCCAAGTCCTTCTTCGCGATTTGTAAAACGAGCATCAGTCGCTTTTCGATGTCTTCCTCCTGCAGGTCCCAAACCCTAAACCCTCAAACCCTCAAACCGCGAGCTCACAGGGGACAGCGCGTCGACATTCTCGCTGCAGCTCCCTTCTACCAGAGAAGCCTAAGGGTTTAGGGTTTAGGACTTACAGCGAGCACAGCCTGCAGTTCGTCTCGACGCGCAAAGGAAATTCCAGCGACCAAATCGGCCAACTTTTGTGGGTAATCTATGTTGTAAAATCGTATCACCTGCACCCCGAACCCCGAACGCTAGACCCTAGCAACAATAATAAACCCTCCCACCACAAGCTGCAGCCATCACTAAAAAGCAGGGGAGGTGCTGACCTCAGCATCAACCAGTACCCGTCCCTAAACCCTAAACCCAGGAGTTACTTGATCAAAGTGTTCTTTGTAAAAGTAGGATGTTTTAAGCAGCTCTTTCATGGTGGCCAAGATCTCCATATGCAGCATTTTCACAACACCGTTTCCCGCATATGTGCTGCTGCTGCTGAGGGAGCCCGCGGATGTCTCCCGAGGGAAGGCTACTGAGACATACAACAGCGCACCGCGTTTGCTGCTGCTGCTGCTGCTGCTTGCGCTGGAGGGAGGCAAGGGCAGCAAGCCGCCGAAGGCAGAACCATCAGACTCGCCTGCAGCCGCCTGCTGCTGCTGCTGCTGTGTCTGGTTATCTTCTGCTGGTGCCTGCTCGCCTGGATTCTGCTGCTGCGGCGGCAGGTGCTGCTGATGCCCTCCCTTTGACTGCCCCCGCGCATCCTGAGGCTCTTGGTGCTGCTGCTTCTGTGGCTGGCGTTGCTGCTGCTGTTGCTGCTGTTGCGGCTGCTGCTGCTGCTGCTGCTGCTGTGGTTGCTGTTGCTGGTTGGGTTGTTGCTGCTGGTGGGGTTGCCGCAGTTCATGGACTACAGCAGCAGCAGCATCGACCTCGCCAGGAGTTGTTGCTGCTGTTGTTGCTGTTGGTGCCTCTCCCCCGTCGGCAGGAGCGACAGAAGCAGGAGTGTCTGCTGGAACTGATGTTGCCGTTGCATCTGTGCTTCCTGCTGCGGTCTCTTCGCCTGCTGCTGCTGCTGCTGCTGCAGCTTCCTCTGGGGATTGAGAAAGACCCAACAACTTTATGCTGCAAACCCACAGACACATCGCCGTAAGCCCTAAACCCTAAACTCTACTCTGTGTTGTTCCACTTGCCAGTGAGTGCCAAGTGGCACTCACCGCCAAGTGAAAAAACACACGCTCAAACAAGCAAACACACACACAGAGAGAGCTGGGCTTGGGGTTTTGGGTTTACCGTCGATATGGCATTACAATTGCCTGGCCACCTCCTTGCGTTGGATGCGGCGCGAGAGTAAGCAGGTGGAGCAGACACCCTACGGGGTGTATCTCCTCGACCGCCGAAACACTCCCTAAATAATAAACCATAACTGCTAAAGCCCAAGCGCTAAACCCCATACTCTAAGTGTTATCAATGCCTGCTCTGGACTGTACACGCAAAAATGCTAGATTGAAACATCGCCGGCGGCTCTGTTGGGTCACTTGCTCCCAAACCCTAAAGCTTAAACTCTAAACCCTTACCCGCATCCTCTCTCAACCTGGCTCCAGGCCCCATGTCCTCTTCTACTTCGGCTTCTTTACGCAGCAAAAACCCGCCAACAAAATCCCGCCAACCGCCGCTTGTCTTCAAGCGCACGAGTTCCTCAAACAACTGCAAACAAACCCTAAACCCGAAATCCTTAACCCTTGGAGCCAACCGGCCTTATCATACGTCCTAAGCCAGCCTTACTCTGCCCTAGCCCACAACACCGAAACTCTAAACCGTAAACCCTAAGCCTCCCAAGCCCTAAAACCGAAACCCTAAACCCTAACCTCCTGGTCTGGGATTTGCAGCAGCTGATAAAACCCAGGAAACGCTGGCCGCCGAATTAGCCCAATTGCAGGCAAGGAAGGAAGAGTGGGAGGGGATGGAGAAGAAACAACAGCAGCAAATGAACCCTCATCCCCACCCCAAGGACCTCCTGTTGCTCCTGCTGATGCTGATGGTGCATTTGCTGCTGGTGATGGTGCTGGTGCAGGAGGAGGGGAAGCAGCAGCAGCAGCATCCTGTACTTGCTGCTGCTGCTGCCGCCGCCGCCGCTGCCTTCGCACCACACGCCCCACACGACCTGTTTCTGACCCGTGCACTGAATCTGGTGCTGCTGCTGCTGTTGCTCCCGTCGACCGTGCTGTCCAATTCACTGTCTCCTCTTCAAATGCTGAGGAAGGAGAAACAACATCTTGCTGCTGCCGCTGCTGCTTCTTTGAACGTCGGCGAGAAGAAAAAAACCGAAATGCCCCGGAGGATTTGCTGCTGTTGCTGCAGCAGCGTATACTAAATGCACTGAAACACGCAGATGTCAACGGGAATAGCGCATTGGCGTTGTTGAAGCTCGTGCCTACACACCTGCTGTTGCTGCTGTTGCTGCTTGCAACCATGAGGACAGAGTGTACGCTGCTCTTGCTGCTGTTGGCGCAGCTCCTTGTGAGACTTAGCGACGGGAGCAGCGGATGTTGCTGCTGTGTCCATGAAAGAAGGAGTCGTCTGTTTCCAACACCAACTGCAGCAGCAGCAGATGCTGCTGCTGCTGCTGCTGCTGCAGAGGCTGCTGCTGTACACGGCTGCATCATCAACCTTCACCTGCCTTCCGAAACAGCACCTTCTGTTGCGGGTGGATACTCTGTAACTGCTCTTTTCTTGCGACGGTAGTGCTACTACTAGTACTAGTACTACTACTACTACGACGACGACAACAACAACAACTGCTGCTGCTGATGCAGCAGCAGCAGCTGCCTGCTGCTGCTGCTGCTGCTGCTGCTACAGTCTACACAAAACAGGAACGCGTTTCAATGTTTTTCTTTAGCATGTGCGTTTGTACCGCTGGACCCCACAGCGCTGTCTGCTGCTTCTGTTGTTGTTTTTGTTGCTGCTGCTGTTGCTGCTGCTGCTGCTCGTCCGCAGGTCTCAGCAACAACTGAGGCCCGTTGCGCGGCGGCTGACGAACCTGTTGCAGCACAACGTCGAAACAGAAAAAAAACAAAGAAGAAGTCCCTTTCTACTAGGAAGATTACTGTGCTGCAGAGGTGCTGCTGTTGCTTGTGCGGCAGCCCCTGTTGCATGCACGACAGAATCGGCGGCGCTTCCAGCAGCAACGGAGGCAGCAGCAGCAGCACAGACTCAGCTTCAGATCTTTAAAAATGATTTGCAGGAAGCTGCAGCGCAGCAGTAGCTGTACGGGTGGCAGGAGTGGCGCTGCTGCTGCTGCTGCAGCCGCCGCCGCCGCAGGAGCCGCAGCAGCGCCACCACTCGCAGCAGCAGCAATGCAGGCGTCATGAAACTGACAGTAGCAGCAGCAAAAAGAACAGCAGCAGCAGCTTTTGCTGCTTCCAGTCTTCTCCTCAGGGAGACGACCTGACCCCGGGCCCTCCCCAGCAGCAGCAACCGCAGCAGCAGCAAAATGAACGTTGAAAACAACGTGTCTTGGGGCTGTGTCTGCGTACCAAAGAAAAAAAAGGAGAAGCAACAGAAGCACAAGCACCAGATGAAGAAGAAACAGGCGAGGCAGCAGTCATGTGGGCAGGAGCAGCACCAGAAACGGCCGAAGTCGCAGCAGGAAGAGAAAGTTCTGCTGGACGCTGTGAAGCAGGAGCAGCAACCCAAGCAGAGCAAAAAGAAGCAGCAGCACAAGCAACATTTGAAACAGCAGAAACAGCAGCAGCACCACCGGAAGCAGTGGAAACAGCAGAAGCAAGTGACCAGCGGTACGGCACTAGAAGATAAGAAGCAACAGAGGAAGGTACAGCAGCAAAAAGCGGACAAACAGACCAAGCAACAGCAGAAGCAAAAGAAAGAAAAGAAGGATAAGGAGAAGCAGCAGCGCAAAAGAAGGCAGCAACCGCAGGAGCACGGCCAAACTGGGGCAGGAGCGCCTTCGAAGAAGCTCTGTAAGCCAAAGAAAGAACAGCGAGAACAGCAGCAAAAGAGGAAGCAGCAAACATCTGGCGATGGATCTGCCAGCAAAGTGAAGAAACAACGCACTACTGGAGACCAGGAGCAGCAACAGCAGCAATTACCGCAGCAGCAAAAGCAGCCGCTGGTGGCCGTCTCAGAGCTGCAGCAGCAGCTCAGATGTCTAAAAGGCCTCCGATTCTTGCAGCCGCATGCTCTTGCTGCAGCAGCCCCAGCGCTGTTGCTGCAGCCTCTGCTGCTTCCAACACAGCAGCAGCAGCGAAGTATACAGCAGGACTGCCAGAATTCAGAAGGCGAAAACCGGCGCAGCGGCAGCAACAATACCAGCACCAGCAGCAACTGCTGCAGCCGCTGCAGCTGCAGTGGTTTATGGGTTGCCGCCGTTCCGCCCGCTGCACTTCCGAGTAACTTCGGCTTTGCTGCTCTCTCGGTGCACTCTGAGCAGCAGCAGCAGCACCAGAAGGAAGAGCAGCAGCAACAAGAAGACAATCAACCGCTGCTACTTAAAACTCCCTTGCTCCTAATTGGAAGAGGGGCCCGTGATACTTGCATGATCGTTGTACGTTGTTGCTGCTGTTGGTTTATGGGCTCCTGATGTTGCTGCTTGGGCCGCTTTTGCTGTTGTTGCTTGTGTCGGCGTTGCTGCTGCTCCTGCAGTTTGTGTTTTGCTGGTGTTGCATTTGCTTGCATCGCTTATGCTGCTGCTGTGGTTGTTTGCTGCTGCATCTTTTGCTGTTGCTGCAGTTGCTCGTGTTACTACTGCTACTGCTGCTACCTTGCTGCTGGCTGTCCTCGTTGCTGCTGTTTTGCTGCTGCTGCTGCTGTGTTGCCCCGGTTTAGCCTTTTTGTACCGGAGGGCTCTGCTTGTTGTTGTTGCTGCTGCTGCAGCCAGGGACTGCTTCAGATCTTGCAGCTTTTGTTGCTGCTCGCCGCACCTGCCGCCGCAGCAGCAGCAGCACCGACAACAACAGCAGCAGCAATAGTGAAACTTGCAACGCCGAAGTCCAAGCAGAGCTAGCAGCAGCAACAGGAGGAACGGTAACAACAGTGTCAGCAGAAATAGCAGCATCAGTGTCTCCTGAAGCAGCAGCAGCAGCAGCAGGCTGCGTTTCGAGGCTGCTCCTGCCGCGGCAGTGCCGCAGCGTCTCCCGACTTCATGCAGCGATTCACTATCAGCCCGTACACCCTAAACCCTGAACTATAAACCATAAACCCCACTGTCGAAATCTGCAAACCCGAGTGCTTGTGTAATGGCCAGTGACCTTTTTTCGAATGGATGGTTTAGACATTTTTACAGCTGTTTCATTTATGCCTTAGGGTGTAGGGTTTAGGGTTGGGGGTTTGCTTGCAGGCAAGCGGCAGTTGGATCTTTACCAATTTTTCGTCTCGGAAGGTTTTTGCTGCTTCTGCGTTTTGCAGCGCAGCAGAGCAGCAACTGCTGCAGCAGCGGGAGGAAGCCAACACCGGTAAACCCTAAACCCTAGACTCAAATGTTTTCCTGCGGAAGACATGCGCAGAACATCAAGCCTCTGCCCCTTACAGTAACTGATGCAGCGGCTCCCGTTGCTACCGCTGCTGCCACTGTTACTGGTGTGGCTGATGCCACTGCTGTTATTGCTGCTGCTGCTGTAGGCGAAGGTGTGGAGGCTGGCGGCTATGCTCTGAATCTGCGGCATCCTCTATGCCTGCAGCCCTGGCGACAGCGCCCAATGCAGCAACAGCAGCAAAAACAAAAGCAACAGAAGCAGCAGCAACAGCAAAAGGAGAAAGTGGTTGGTGTGCCTTCCTTAGAAGCTAGCGGCAACAGCATTGAGCAGACGTCTTCGTACCCCAACAGCAACAGCAGCAATAGCAACACTGTCAGCGCCAACGCTACCATGAGCAACAGCAGCAGCAGCAACAGCAGCAGCAAGAGCAACAACGGCAGCAGCAACAACGGCAGCAGCAACAGCAGGAGCAGCAACAACAGCGGAAACAGCAACAGCAGCAGCAGCAACAGTAGCATCAGCAGCAACAACAGAAGTGGCAGCAACGGCAACAGCAGCTGCTGCTACGAGAGCAGCAGCTGCGTGTTGGGCCCCCGAGCGATTCTGCAGCTGGCGAGGAATCTTCAATTGATTTGGCGGCTGCCGCTTCCTATTGCAACTCAACCAGCGTAAAACCTACGCCCTAAACCCTTGCTACCCCTGTGTAATTAAGGTGGTGGTACGACCCCATTTTTTACCACTTTCACAACAGCACTAAACACCATCTGCACCTGTGCTAAGTCCTAAATACTAAAGCGTGTGAGCTCGTTATCAGTGTGCATGCCACAATGAAAGCCTAGAATTTAGTGTTTCGTGGTTAGGGTTTATGATTGTGTGTGCCACTTTTGCTACAGTTCCACATTGAAGCGTTACGTGCGAGACGTTGCTCATGTGAAGCAGCAGCAACAGCAGCACAATATGCTGCAGCTGCAGCTGCAGCAGGTGCAGCAGGGATTGGCCCTGGACAGCAGCAATGAGGAGCTGCAGCAGCTGCTCCAGCAGCTGAAGCTGCAGCAAGCAGAAGCGCAGCAACAGAGGCAAGGCAAGAAGCAGCAGCAACAACAACAACAACAAAAGCAGCAACAACAGCAGCAAAAACAGGAACAAGGAAAACAGCAACAGCACCAAGATTGCCTCCAGCAGCAGGAAGATCAACAGGATCAGCAGGTGCCAGAGCACCGGACAAACGAAGAGGATCAGAAGCAGCCGCAGCAGCCGCAATAACAGGATGAGCTGCTGCACCTGTATTCATCATCGGGAAGACAGCTGCTGCGGCTGCTGCCTCACTGAGAGAGTCTCTAGGGGAGAGTTTGCGCAGCAGCAGCAGCCACTGCAGCAGCAGCACCAGCACCAGCAGAGTTCACCGCTGCGGTGGCTTCAATGCAAAAACACAACCAGCCGTTAAAATATACTGTAGCAGCGGACAGCCGTTGCAGCAGCAGCATCTACTGCTGTCGCTGCTGCTGCTTGGACGGCAGACATAGAGAGCACCGTTTGTGTGCAGTTATTTCGTACAATCTGCATTGGGCTTGGGGTTTAGGGTTTAGGGTTCGAAAATATTTCGGTCTACGCCTTTCGTTTCAGCGAGGAGTGTCCTTTGGGGGAAGGTTGCGGTCGGCGAGGTGCTTCCACCGTTGCCTGCAGCGTATATAAGCTCGAAGGTTTAGGGCTTGGAGAGCATAAGTGCTTTGAGAGCACAATGGGAGGCTTCGAGACGGAGAGTTATATTTAGCGGTTAAGATTTAAGTTATTGCGTATAGGATTTCGCAGGAAGTTTGGGGTTTAGGGTTTACCTGTTTTTGCGCATTTGAGCAGCGCGCTCGCCTAGCTGGGCGGGAAACATCAGCGCCAAGTTGTTGAAAAGGGGTTTGCATATGAAATCTGCAAATATAAAAGGAAAGGGTTTAGTTTTTGGGTTTGGGGTTTATTGTTCGAGCGTGGTGCTCTCCGTTTAGGGCGTGGGTGTCGAGATTGGCCAATAGAGTCTACAGAACGCGATGATGAGTTTGGTGTTTAGGATTCATCGCCTGTGGACCGATGCTTTGGGTCTAGGGTTTACGAAAAAAGAAGAACAGATTGGGGTTTTGGGTTTACAGTTCGGTAGCCCAGGGTTGCGGGATTGTGCTTTACCGATAAAGCCAATTTGAGATTTGGCTACGCAGAATTCGTCGAAGCTCTGCAGAGCGGGGTTGAAGGGCGGCTGGCCGAGGGCCTCTTCGAGCTTATTCTGAAGACGCATATTGAGGGTTTAGGGTGTATGGCTTGAGGTTACGATTTAGGGTTTGGAGCTGGGATGCAGGATTCGGAGCTCGAGCGAAAGATCGTGTGGGCATGTAGTTGGTACCCGAGACCCTCAGGGGTAAGGGTTTGGGGTTTTCTGCTCGGGTTTCGGGGGTGCCTGCGTTTCGACGTTCACGATTCTGGGGCTTAGGGTTTAGAGTTTGCCTGGTTGTAGAATTCGTCGCAAGCTCTAATCGCCCAATCTCTGCACATGTCGAAGTTTAGCAGAGGATTAGAAATGTCTGCTGAGTGGAGCAGCAAACCCTCCAAGTACGGCTTTTGGAGAGTACACATTATTCCTTCAGATAACACCATTTCTCCCTGCACCACCAGCCGCAGCAACGGCAGGAACAGCCGGAACTCCACTACCAGAAGCACGAGCAGCAGGAGAAGCAGCAGAAGCAGAAGCGGGAGCATCCGCCTATAGTGCCCCGTCGCATACGACCAGATCGAAGTGCCTTTCCATTTTGACTCAGCTGCACCAGCAGTAAAGCCAGCATCATCACCATCAGCAACAGCAGAAGCAGCAGCAGCAACAGCAGCAAAAACAGCAGCAGAATGGTTTGCCTGTATTTTTCCGTCAAGTTTTGCCACCATGTCGAAGTGTTTTGCCATGTCAGTCCACATAATTGCATTTATTAGCCGTTGGCGGATCGTTTTTAGCTCCGTATCCGAAACAGTCGAAAATAAATCCATGTGAGGCACCCTAGAACGCCCAAAACCTAAACCGCAAACCCTCTTGCCTGTAGCGCGGTGGAACGAACGGTTATTCAGGTCACAAACCCACTGCAACGCCTAGCCCTAATGCAGCTTCAAACAGCCTAGCAGCGACAAAACCTCGTAGACCTTGAACCTTAAACCCAAGACTGTTTTGCCAGAGGTGGGTGTGAGGGTCAAGGAATAGGGATCGAAGGCTATAGAAAATCGAAGGGTTTAGGGCTTATGGGTTAGGAATACCGGAGGATCTGCAGCAAAGACGCCGCATGGTAGTTTTCCAGAATGGACGTGTTGCTGTAGATTCTTGCAACCCAGCTGAACACAAACCATGAGCCCTAAACATTAGCACACCTCGATAGAGCCTCATATACTAGGCATGACCGTAGACCAAACAAACCCCTAAACCCTACAACGTCTGGCCATCAATGAAGGACAACGCAGGTACTCCAGGATGGCGACGCAGCTGACGACGACGCAGCTGGAGTTGTGTACAGCAAACCGCTGCCTAAAGCCTAAACTCTACTGAACCGTTAAACAAGACCCCTCGACGGACGTCTGGTTGCGCTGCATGAAGAGGTTATTGAATCCTGGATGCCCCAAGTCGTGGCCTAAAGCCGCTACAGACAACACGAAGTAATCTGTGGGGCTAAAGCGCGCGCCAACATCCGGGAGGGCGAGCAGCAAACACAGAACCTACGGAGACCGTACACCCTAGACCCTAGACCCTAAAACACTCTATAGACCCTATTCTACGCCGATAAACCATAGAACCAGCAAATACAGCCAGCTGCCCAATGGAAAGAGCAAAAACCCTAAACCACACCACCACCCCAAACTTCAACCCAATACCCTCCTCACCTGGACAACATTGAGGGCGTGGTAGAAGTTGTGGTAGGGGTTTGGCAGATAATTCGCATGCAAAGCCCCACAAAAATTCATTATTACTTCTCCTCGAATCCCCAGCGCAGCGCGGTCCGCGTAGTACACCAGTAAGTCCCTTGCCCGCAAACCCTAAACCCTAAAACCTAAAGCCCTAAACCCCTAAACACTGCATCCTGAATTCTGCGTCCAGGGCGAGGGCACGTAGAAGCCTACTCCAGCCGCTGCTATGCAGCCCAAGTCAAAAAAAGGTGCCTCTGGGGTGGGGTATTTAGCGGTGGTGGTTGTTGGTTTAGGGTTTACCTGCAGAGGCGGACGGCCTCGGGTTCTGGAAGGGCCAAAACGTGGAAATCCCAGTCTAGCAGATCGTGCATTGTGTACGCTTTGACATCGAAGGAAGACACTGAAGCGAGATTAAACTGAGACTGCGCCAAAACCAAAATCCTAAACCTTACTTACACCCATAGCTGAGACTCGGAAGCAGTTGGGGAAACTAAACGCTGTCTCGCAGACCTCTCATATCACAAACCACACACGTTTGCCGAGAATTGGCCTACTCCGTGTATAAATAGGCTTTTGTGTTTGGGGTTTAGGGTTTTAGGGTTACAACCATACCTGGATAACGTGGTTTGGCGGAATTCGCACTTTAAGAGAAGCCGTTGAGCCCATCCACCAAATAGGGTCCCTACCTGGGGTCAAAACCTAAACCCTAGACCCTAAACACTAAACCCTAAAAACCGAACACTAAACCCTAGAACCAATGCTCCCAAGCTTTTATGTGAAGGATACGACAACGGGTTGTGCTTTTCCAAAACTGACCGTTGAATGCTAAACACGAGGAAGACTGTGTGCTTCGTGTTTAGGCTTTTATGGCGTTATGGTGTATTGTTTAGGTGTTACGGCTTAGGGCTTACGTTGCTTTGGCGGCGGCGCTGATTGTGTGTAGGCAAGGGGCGGCTGTTTCGTTTTTGCTTCCGTTGCTCGATTTGCATCTTCGGTTGACTCTTTGTCTTCTTTTTCTTCTTCTTCTTGTTCGCTGCATCACATACTTGATGGCTTAAGGATTAAGGTTTAGGAACTCGTGTTGCAGTCAACAATTCGCACGTGCGAAGGTGTAGGCTTTAGGACTTCAGCTTTCGTGGTTGTTATTGAGGGCTTAGGGCTTGGCTTGCTCGCTGTCTATTTCTCCTGCTGAGTTGCTGCGAGCTTCTTGCAATTCCTTCTCTATGAGGCGCTGGCCCGGCATTTCTCGGTAATATTCTTCCAACTCCAAACTCACATCCACCAAACTAGCTAGCCGCCGAGACGCAGACAGGGGCCGCTCACGCACCCGCTGCAAAACCCTAAACCCTTAACCCTAAGCCGTAAACACTAAAGGTGGACTACTACGAGCAAAACCCTGACTGGGTAATCAATGAGACGAAAAGCTAATCCCCAAACCCTTAGTATGCACACCGCTAAATTCCAGGTACACATTCGTAAGCGCTAAACCATATTAAACCATAAATGTTAAACCCTAACGAGGAACGTTATTTTGGGCGTTGGTGCAACGCTCGCGCTTCCATCGGGACCTCGTGCCTTGCCAACCCAGAACCCCCAAACCTACACCCTAAACTCTAAACAGTAAGCCCTCAACTACCAACCCTCAATCCTAAACGCTAAATCCTAAACCCTAAGCCATAAACTCCCGGTTACCTCGAGAAGTGCGTCGACGAGCTCATGAGCTGGCCTGCAGAGTCCCGTCTCATTGATAATGTCAACAACTGCATTAACATCTCCCCGAAGGCTCTCTGGAATTGTATCTCGAGCACAAAAGGCCTTGTCCATATATTCGTCTTCCAAATCGTTCAGCTCTACTGACTCGCTTTCGCTCTCGCCTGCGCACAAACCCTAATCCATAGACGCCAAACCCTAAACCCTAAACCATAACGTGATTCCCCAATTATTCGCTTCCGAGGTGCGGATACGGATGCGTATATCCAGGAGGCGCGTAGAGAGGCACAATGACGCCCTATGCTCCCCCAAACCCTAAAGTCTAAACCCGCACTGTCGCTGGATTCTTCGTTTGATGGAGCATCCAGCTTGATATTCGCTTGAGGAAAGGCCTGAGTCATTCGCGAGCCTCTCCCCTTGGGGGTCTCTTGAGCCAGGTTGCCTCCTAAGGTGCTGCGGTTTCTTCCACTAGGCCCTTTAACTGAAGGACTCCGCAGCCGCTCCTGCTGCTGCTGCTCTTGCTGCTGCTGCTGCTGCTGAGGAAGGTCCTCCTCCGAGAACGACTCTGAATAATCGTCCGAGTCCTTCTGTACGTCCATCATGTAGGAAACCTTCAGCTTGCTCTTTGCACGCGCCCTTCACGCAAACCGTAAACCGTAAGCACTAAACCTTCATTGTTGCTTATAAGGAGCATCCATATTAAACCTAAACATGCATGGCTTAATCTGTTTTCTCGTCTGACACCCTAACCCCTAAACCCTTAACCGTACAACCCAAACCATGCATCTAACCTTTCTTCTTTCTGCTGCATTCTCTCCTGCATGGCCAAGACGATGACGTCGATGACATCACTGGTTTTAAGAGGCAACTCCAGTCTGACGCACAAACGCTAGACCCTAAACCCTAGCCGCTCGTTGCACGCCGCTGTTTAGGTGTAGGGCACCAAGCGGATGCCTACGTGAATTTCAATCCCAACCGCTGAACCCTAGACCCTAACCCTAAAGCCTGTGCCCCACTGTCTGTAAATAACTTGTTGCACCAGAGTACTAGCCCTAATGCTTTTCGAAGGCGTAGTGGGGACTCTGCTTATCCGGGTTTCTGCGGTGTCTGAGGTTTGATGGCGAGAGCCCGACGAGACAAAAGCAAATTTAACCCCTTTGTTGTTCTCAGCTGCATGCAGCAGGAGCTTTGCAAACACCTCTCGCGGAGATAAAGCGCGCGAATTTCTATCTGAAGGGTTGGCGCTGCTCTTTACCGAATCCCCCAAAAACACCGCCAACACCGGACAGTCAGGGTCATCCTGCGCCGCAAACCCTAAACCAACCTTTAATCCTAAACCCTAAACCCTAAGACATGAATAAGAAATACTACAGTAAAAGCCCTACAGAATGGTAAGACCTAGACCCTAGATACTCATGGTTATGCCAAAAGTCGTTCTTGGGAAACATGATTTCCAATGTTCTAAACCCTAAACCCTATGGTATTGAACTCTGGGTCCTTGATTCTACGTCTAAACCCCAAATCAAAAGGCATCATCAAATCCTAGATCATGTGGCATTGTTTCCTCACTGCACTAGCATACACTCCTGCAGTTAAAGTATCATCTGGACCCTAATCCGTAAATCGTAGACCCCAAACTCTAAACACTACACCAAAAACCCTCAGCCCTCATTTGTGGCTTGCGTGGCACTTGTTTGAGTTCTTCCACGAGCTGTCTCAGGCAGAAGCAGTTGGTGCAGGTGATGCCGATGTCTTTGCAGAGGAAAGTAAAGAATTGTTTGGATTCAAGGGAGAGAGAAAGCGTTAGAACCTTCGCACTAAGTTCCCCCAGTGCACTAAAACGATCATCAACATCTTGTAAACTAAAGCGACCTCGTCGTCTAAAAATAAAAGAAATAAATGTGCCTCGAGATGGAGAAGACTGCAGCTGCATAAAACCCCCGAGAGATTGCGCTATACGGCTGCAAGTCAGCAGCCTCAAACCCTGGCCTCCCCTGCAACCAACCAGACACAAACCTTACTACAGCACTAAACCACGCTAGGCCATATTGAACCAAGGGATAAGAACAAGTACACTAAGAACATTTATAAGGACAGCTAAAGGTGTCTTAATTGCTGTGCTGCCACTGCACGCTTGGGCAGTTCTAATATTCCTGAGGTGCTAATAAGCTGGGCTTCCAAATCCTGAACCCTCAACCCTCAACCACCAGTTCAACAGCCGCCGTTGCTGCGGCAAACTACGCCAGCTTATTAGAAGAATACAGAGAGAGAAATGCTAACAGCCAGACATCCAGGGCAATAGATAAGAACCCTGTGCCATAAACCCTAAACTGTAGCTGAGTAGTATGCACATAGGCAAGTAAATGGACGCACAGACAAGCCCAAACCCTGAATACTACACTCTAACCCATCAACCCGGACTGCACCTGTCAATGAGGCCTTTGGTTTGGACCATCATTTGGGCTTTCGTATTTTCCATGCAAACTCCGCGGCCTTTAACCTGCACCGCCAGAGGCCAAAATAAGGTTTATGGTTTAGGGTTTGGAGTTTCACGTCCGTGAAGTCCTCGCCATCTAGCCCATATAGGGTTTGAATTTACCTCGAAGCGGACATCATACATTTGGAGGCCTGAAGGATCTTTCGCCTCTTTTGACTGTCTCTGGCTCGATGTGTTTGCATTCACATAAACGTCGATGCCCATTCCCTTCTCCACCGAATGGTCAATCACGTAGGCCAGCGTCTGCACGCAAACCCTAAACTCTAAACCATAATAAAAACTCAAATGTATTATCACCCATCCCAAACCATGAGCCCCAAACGCTAAATCCTAAACCATGAAATCAGAGCCCGAAACCCTCAGCTCGTAGCCCACGCCTGTGCAGTGTAACTGCAAATCCCACCCCCCGAAGCCTTCACCCTAAACCCCAAATCCCTAACCCCTAGAGGCGGACTCTGGTGAGGGTGGTGGAGAGTTTATCTTGGTCGATGAGAGCCATCGAAGGACAGCCGTTTGCAAATGTGCAGCTAATGGGAATCTTGTTTGCTGCTGCCTTCGGCCGAAAGAGTTCGATACTGCGCTCCACTGCTGCTCGCAGGTCAACTGAAGAACCTTCTTCCTGCATCAGGATCACCAGAAGCAGCAGCAGCAGCAGCAGCAACAACAACAACAACAACAACAACAACAACAACAACAACAACAACAACAACAACAACAACAACAACAACAACTGCAACAGCAGCAACAGCAGCAACAGCAGCAACGAAAGATACGCCAGAAACAGGAGGAACAAATCATAGTCGTGGTAATCCACATCACCACAGCACCAGCAGCAGACGGAGAAGACACAGCCGAAACACAACACAACACAACA
>CAJFCX010000437.1:0-17986 GCA_904066255.1 Eimeria sp. OTU-X
CTGATGGCCTCCCCCTCCACTTCCTCTCCAACGGCTTCCCGCCGAGTGTTTGTCTCTACTACTGCCTCCAGTACCCCGCCAATCCGACCTCCCTCTTTGCTGCTGCTGCATGTGGGTGCGGCTCAGCCTGTCCTCTTTGGGTAAGCGACGCCAGTTGCCGCCACTCCTCTCTGCGTTGTGGCGTTTACCAGAGGGTCCCCTGGGGCCCCCTCCGCCCCTGCCTCCTCGTTCAAGGGGAACACCCGGAGGCAAATGGGGTGCCCCGTCATGGGGGCCAAGGGCACCCCCTCCCGCAAGAGAGCGTTCATGCGCTTTCCTCGCTTCCTCTGCTGCTGCTGCTGCACCTGCTGCAGCACCTGCAACTGCAGCATGATGCAGCGCTAAGGCCCCAGGTAACAACGCAGGAGGCACGCCCCCCATTGGCAACGGAATCCCTGGAGGCATCATCAGAGGAGAGTGAGGAAACATTAGGTGCGGAGGGGGTGCCGGAGGCCCCCCAGGAGGCCCCCCTGGAGGCGCTGGAGGCACAGGGGGTCCCGTAGTGGGTCCCGGGGCAGCATGTACAGGAGGCAGATCTCGGGGGTCGGGGGGCCCCCCAGTACCACGGGGCCCGGGAGGATGCATGGATAATGCACTATGCAGCGATTCTTCGCTTGTGTTCAGCTATGAAGCAGCAACCATGTGCTTGGTGAGCCGCTAATAACTGCTCTTTACAGATGCTGTTGCTGCTGGTGGTGCTGTTGGAGCTGGTGCCGTTGCTGCTACTGCTGCTGCAACTGCAGCTGCTGCCTTGGGCAGAGGAGGCAGCTCCCTAGATTCAGCGCAGGAGTTCTGGTTTAAATTTATGACTATAAGTTGACGTTTCACTTTGCTAACGCGAATTAGGCAGAGAATTTTGCCGCCTTGTGGCTTCCGGCTTTGCAAATGCCAGCTGGGTAGCATGCAGCGGCGTCCGCACGGGCTACGTGCAGCTATAAGCTATCAGTTAAAAAGGCAGCAAGAAAAACAATAAAGCTGTCTTAAAATGTATTTTAACAAAAGATAAAAAGGTATAGGGGAGGGAAACGCAGAAAGCTTGCTCCCTAAGCCCCAGTCTAAGACATACAAACATAGCCAACAGACGGCAACAGCCCCGCGACGCCGCGATGTTGTCTGTATGCGCAGGTGCACAGAAGGAGGACGAAATCAAAAATAATGCAACAATACAATGAAAAAACTACGTTTAAGGAGTATTAAGGGGGGACAAGTGTGAATAGAGCAGTAGCACACGTCTTGGAACACCAAGCGTATTGGAGCACCAGGAAGTAAAATCATGTCCTGTGTATAATGGTAGCCCCCGATCAAGCGGGAGGTAGTCTTGAGCTAGAATAGGCAAAATACTTTAAATCATATGACTAAGAAAAAGGAAATGGTGGCATCCTCCTGGGTCTACTTGCGTCCTGCACACATCCACTCATAGTCCCGGAGCTAAGAATACGGCAGCGGCATATTCTCTCGTCAGTTGCAGCAAGACTTACTACAACACATGCTGTAGGGCAACTCCACATGCAGGCATATACTGCAACGAGATTTTTTTATGGTGTTTGCAAGGACACTGAACACAAATGTTGAACACTAGCTCGCCCATCAATATTCAGCTACCCAAGTAACAAGTAGATGACTGTAGTATGGCCACAATGAAGCTCAAGAATGCATTCATCGTTTTACACTATGAATAGACAGGTCGTACCGATATGTTACTGAAGCATGAATGACAGACTGTACATTCCCTCCTGTAAGAAGGATACACGGTGTATATAAGTAGGGAAGACATTGTCAGACTCAACAGAAGCCACTTCCTGTGCGACGTCTATCGGTAGCTGTGTATGACGTTCTTCCTTAGTGGCTCAATCCTCTGGAACAACCTTTCCTACTCGCTTCTTCCACTTCTAACAAAGAGAAGCAGCCTCTACAGCCTCCTCTGTAACTGCTGCCGCCTACATACAGGTAGGGACCAACGGCCCTGAACTGACGCGAAACTCTAGAAGAGGCTTGTTATGGCTTAAGTGTCTTGTGGGCCACCTGTGGTATTGGCATGACTTCAATTACAATAACTCAATCTGGCTTTCATACTTCTTACACTACCCAAAATGGGGATCCTCAAAGTTATTGCAGTTCTCTCAACTAGCGCCCTCTGTGCCTCGGCATCGGAAACCAGCCTATATCTTGAAGAACAATTCAGGGCAGGTGCGTCTTTTTGGCTTTGTCCAAAATTCCTTATGAAAAACGTCAGCAGCGAACATGCAAACACAGCCAGCTCTCACTGGATACAAGGCCATAGATGCAACGAAGTATAGCTGCATACAACAGCAGTACTCAATCGCATTCATACATTAAGCTGAGCGCATTCTTCTTACTGAATCGTTTTTCTTGGCATCTGCTTATGTTGCGACATCCTCTATACTCTATTTTATCTCCAATAAAATAGAGTCAGTGTAGCTTACTGTATGCGGTGAACAGCACAAACAAGTCACTCTGCCCACCAGCAGGACATTCATTAAACCTCATCTCCTGTGCATTACTGGGGTGTGTTGCGTACAGGTGGAACCATGTACCCCAGCCGGCAAACGCGGGGTAGGCAGGCCCCATAAAAGGCAAACATTAAGCGCAAGTAAAAACTGAACAACGACCGCAACCGCAACGCGTTATAGTCTTTTACGAATGTTTTGCTTGCGTGCGTTGTAGCTTATGAGGAACCTGGACTCGGGCCATCCGACGGCCCAGGAACTAGCCCTACACAACCAACACAGTCAACAACAACCACACCAGCCACAACAATATCAACAAATACAACGACATCAACACCCACAGGAGCAACCACAACAAAACCCGTAACAACAACAGCAGCTCCCACAACAGCAACAACAACTGCAGCAACACAAGCAACAACAGCTACAACAACAGCAGCGGCAAACACTGCGGCAACCACTAACCTGTCTACAGCGTCTTCTTTCGTACTGAATTTGATTTTTGCCCCCTTTGCAGCTGTTCTTGGTTTCTTGTCCCTTTGAAAGGAGTGAAGAATGGCTGCGACGTAGGTGCGGGAAGTCTTTGTTTCACAGCCCTGTAGTTGACGTCCTACCGTATGCCATAACTTCGAGTGGCCTTGGTGCTGATAACATTTTCCCTTTCCTCTTACTCTCTTTTAAGAGTCTCTCTAAACATGTAGTTTTCATCATTTTCCGCCCGATGGAAGTAGTATGCAGAGTTCGCCTTCTGTTGGCTTCAAGAAACGTTCTACTTGCAGTCAATATCATTTTTGTTGGTTGCACGTGGGTTAGAAGATGGCTCACGGCATAGGTTCGCCGTCCTCCCCATGTTGTACCCCGTAGAATTCGCTGCAAAATAAACATGAAACCGTTATAAACACCCAAGGTGAACTGCAGAGTAGACTCCCCAGAACACCTGCGAAGAGCACAACGAACCCAGTTAAGCCAGAAAAAGTGCAAAACTCGTTCTTTGGCAAGAAACAAGAAAACAACCGGAGGAGCAGAAAACAAGCAAACAATCAACCAACTGCTTAGGACGTCGTGTATGTATAGCAGGCGTCGACACATCCTGGTACTAGTTACCAGGACACTTGTATACCCCCAACCGTTCCAACAATTCGTGCATCGTGCATGTTCATAATTTGTCCTTGGCCTCGTTCGCTTCTCCAGAAGCGAGCAGCACCGATTATCAATCGTCAAATTCACTGAAAAATATATATTCGAATAAATAGATGATAATATAGTCCTTCGGTGACACCTTTGGTAAGCTAAGGAGGACTTTACAGTCAAGTATCATAGGGGTAATATCAAAGCACTTGCCTGCATACTGTCATAACGGTATACCGGTGAGCTGCGCTGTTCTGTAACCGTAGGACTCCACAACAGTTACTGCTTCGCCCTTATGCTCTGTCCTTCCTACGTGCTGGGCCCAACTTCTGGAGTGTCAGGGACTGCAGCATAGACAGGTATCTCCTGTGGAGACAGGTGGAGGAGCCCAGCTCCGCTTAGTGCAGTATTTCCGCTCAGAGTGCGCGATCGTGTTTTAGCCGGTCATGAGTGGGTCGGTGCAGCAAAAGGACTGTTGGCAAGCTTTTTGGTGGCGTAGAACGAACCGCCCACCTGAAAAACATGCTAGCGCTTGACCGGAATATCAGGAGCGAAAGGCGATTAACGCATCGTGCCATGGTACTTGCAGAGCCTTCCTTCTCCAGAACGGGTCCTGGAAGATATACCGATGGATACATAGGAGTTCACCATTAATCAAAGGCCGTAGCAGCAGTTACTTAGTTGAAGAGAGACTCTTCAAATATTTATACTGTACCATCTGTTCCAATTCATTAACAGCCGGAGTGCCGCATTCGTTGACTAACCATCTGTAGGGGCCTTATGGATGTATGCAAAACATCACTACTAATACATAACCAAAATTTAGTGACTCCTTTTGATGCGAATTCATGGAGCGGTTAAATTCACCAGCCACAATTCTGTTCACTACGTGCACCTCCGTACTCAATTATAAGCATCGATGTGGCTTGATTCATCCTTTGAGCTGACTACATTGACAATGCAACAATGCACTCCTCTGCCCATTTCTTTCTGGGTGGGTCTCAGGTACCAAAAAATTAGTAGCTAACCCGATGTTTGGTCTTGCGCCAGTAGCTGTAGTCTTCTAAGTACAGCTTTCAGGAGTTGGGTAGCGTGTGAAAACGAGACAAGATCGCCACGCAGGGATCTACGACAGACGCCCACCTGCTGCGCCCTTCGGTTCGTTTCTGTGGGATTCCCACCTTTTGCGAAAGCGCAGGAGGTTCGATAGTCAAAGAAGCTATTCATGCACCTGGCAAGCATAGTTGTTTTTCTTTAGTCAATTGATTTTCCAACATTTTAAAGTTGCAGGTTACAATGCAAGCCAGAGAATCGACAAGCGGCAGTGCCGCTGCGCTAGCCCGCCCCAGCGATATCGGCGGTTCTACTTTGTTTTTGTTGCTATGTGCCTCCGCTTCTTTGTTTTCAAAGCTCTGGCGCTCCCTCGGTGCACCGAACTCTCTCTTCGTACCCAGGCACAAGAACGCTCAAGCGGAGAAAGAGCGGTATGCGGCATGCCATAACTCAAGGAGGTGCTTTTATATCCCAGCCCGCGCCTCCCTAATTTGTACTTTTGCAGTTTTGTAGCCCTCCTCGTGCGCCCGCAGTCTCGTATTATGGCCTTGCTTGCTGTCAAAAGGGCAGGTCCGCCAATCTGCAGGTGGCCAGAGCGTTTCTTTAATCAGAAATATACGATGTGGAGACAACACATCGGACAAATTCTGCTGTCTGAGTGTCATATTCGCTGCAAAAGGTACGTATTGTGTTTTGCGTCTTATACACTTTCCTGGGTGGAGCTATCGCTAACATTGCCAGTACATCTGACCTTTACTTCTGGATTAACCGGCTTTGCTATTCGCGCCTAGACTCCTTACACTATTAGCTTAGATACTCGACCTCTGCTCTACCAGGCGAATGAAAAAATGCCACAACCCATGCAGAAGAAGATCAAAACAACAACGAAATAAGTAGAAAATGGAGAATGCAATCATGTCATTGGTTTCTTATACTCTTCCCTTTACTCGTTCAACTGCCAATACATCTCCTGTATAGGTTGCGCATATGCCTCTGCGAGCTGCCGCCTGCTCATGAGATGACTACTTTTGTTTGGACCGTTCTTCCCTTGATCGAAAACTGCCACAGGTAGCTCCACGTCGTGCGGCACCAGGTACACTGCCTTAGGTAGTTCAAAGTGTTCAAGGCTGAGCGATGTCTCCTCTTGAATTGCATGTAACACAAACTTCCGCAACGCCGGTAAAGAAACCAACTCCTCGTATGAGGCCCCGTATTCGTCCGCAAACTGCACACACCCACATCAAGCAAGCAGTAATATCTAGGGTATAGGGCGTCGGGAGTAGCGCTTAGAGCTTAGCGTCTAGTATTCTGAGTCTACGCTTTGAGTGCTTAACATTAAAGGGACTACGGTGGGTGGTCAATTGTTTAGGGTTCATGTTTTAAGGCTATTGGATACAAAACTTCGGGTTTTACACTTTACAGTTCCCCACTCTATGGTGAAGAGTTGGGGCTTCAACAAATAGGGTTCTAGGGGATAGGGCTTTATGCACTGACAGCAAACCGCGTTTTTGCCCAGCGAAAAACAGCACCTTTCCGAGGCTGCACAATCGCAACAAGGGGAGACTGAGTGCAGGCACAACCGCAGCAATCAAATGCAACCATACATTTAGAATAAGCTTCACAAAAACGTTACAGTATGTGAAATAAAATGAATGGCGGCAGTCCCCGAAGTTTGATACCCACAGTAACGATGTTCATATGGTGGGAACCTATAGTGCAGGGAGAAGAGGGTTCGGATGGCAGGAGGTGTTTCAGAGCAGCTTGGGTTACGGATTAATCGTGCTATTTATTGGAAGGAATTGGTGATAAAATGGTGTCGATTCCGAATGCGTGAATTTGGGTGTACTGACATGAAAGTCGTCTACATACAACAGGACCCTCTTAACGATATGAACTTTCCGGATTTGCCTTTCTGCTTCTTCTAGGTCAATAAACTCTCCTTCAGCTGTCAGTACACTTCGCGAGAGGGAGCTGGTGAGCAAGAAAGGGAAGCCGTCTCCTGTTGAGATTCCAACTAGACCGGTCTTGTACAAACCCCGGGGAGTTAGTTGACGTTGAAATGCAGTTTGGTGTCGGTAATAACCTGATCAACAGACAATAAGAGGCCATCGAAAACTCCGAAAAAAGCTTGAAACGGCGCTGTGGAGGGGCGCAAATTAGCAAAGAATGCAGTAGAAAAGCAGCAGATGAAAAATAGTTGGGAGATGAACAAACATGCGGAAATGCAAACGCAGCCTAAAAACATGCAAACCCCAAGACGGCACGGCAAGCACAAGCATACAGCAACGCATGGCACAGAAAGATAGGCATCAAAGGAACACCCGCCTCGACCAAAGCAAGACAAAACACTCCTCCTGCGCGGGCGTGCACGGGGGTACCGCCATCGGTGCTACAGCTGTTCGCCTCCGCTGAACGCGCAGGCCAGTGCGCGTTTAGCGTCATAAACAGTTGGTGAAACACAACTTCTCATTCACACGCCGTGTATGCTTATGGTTTCCCCTCTTGAACCGAAATAATTCGCACTGGTTGCATTGACCACTGTCATACACACCCAGATCACCCGCTGCATCCATTCGTCGCCTCCAACCTATGAACAACGTAAGACGGTCGTCGTCAAACGAACGACCTGCTGCACCCGGTCGTCTCTACAGACAGAACAGATTGTTACAGCTCCTTACCTACGGAAACACAGGGGCCCTGAATAGCGATCTCTCCCCTGAGCCACACGCACGCAGGTTCTCCTCATAGATAAATCACAGACCCCAAACCCCAGAAGAGGGGGTTTGCTGGAGCTTCAGAAGCAGGAGAACGGCAACACATGTCTTGTCTGCTCCTGTTGCAATTGCGGCAGTTGGTCAGTACCCCTGCAGGAAAGTTCCTGGGGTACTGTTTGAGCTTAAGGGTTTAGGGTTTCGTGAAAGCAGCATCCGCACTCTGTAATGCTGTGTTTCTTGCGACCGTTGAGGCGGCTGCGCCTACGGCGCCGGCTAATGCTGACAATCTGCTGGTGATTATGATCTTTTGAGGTCTTTAAAACAAGCGGTGATCCCCTCGATCTTTTTCCTGGCACTTCCTCGCCATGATAGTCAATTGCATTTGCCTTATCTGATGCAGACAACTCCTCCAAATCCACCACAACAACAGGAGACGGCCAACCCAAAGGAGCAGCACGCACCCTTCCAAACTCTGAAGGGGCTCCTACCCCATTCGCACTGCTGCTATCGTTGCTGCCGCTGAGGCTGTTGGTCTGCTCTCGACTCGAAAACGCTATTCCAGTCTCCGCAGAACAGCACGCCTGCACACAAAGCAGAAGCAGCAGCAAGAGTAGCAACGGGGTCTGGCGAAGCACGGTTTGCCGCAACAGGCAAAGATGTGGAGCAGCGGAGCAGCTAGTAGAAGCAGTCGTAGAGGCTGTAGCAACTGTAGGAGCAGCTAAACCGACGCACATAAGTACTGGCTGTAAGAGGTAATCGCAACCACCCTTAGTGCAGATGAAAGGTGGGCAAACCGCAACACAGATATCGCCAAAAAGGAGGAAACAACAGAATAACTTCACATGAATAGGGGAACATACGGAGCTATGCAAAGGAATGCAGGAGGATGCAGATACAGACGGCATGGATAAGGCAGCATGGACTGATGCATATGACAAGAGAGAGATGACGTACGAACACAGAAAACAGCAAGGAACAGGAGACGAACAAGAACACAGGGTAATGCCAAACAAGGTATACGGCCAACAACACAAACATATAAAGCATAGCACATGCGAACGCAAAAGTTATGAATAGCGTAAACAACCAACACGAAGATGCCGCAACAAAGGACAGTAGAAGACAAACTGAAACGGCATGAAAACATGCTCAAACATGCAGCCCTGCAACGTACATGCACAATAACCACCGAATACAATAGCTGCAACTCCTTAATGAGTTCGCTTGAAACCAAAGCCGGGGCAGCAATGACGGTATGGACCGGGGCCAGCTGAGCCTTCAGTTCTTCGAAGGGCTGCAAGACACCACATTGCATCACAGCTTTTCGCCCCCTGCACTCGTCAATTTTCTGAAGAGCCTATTCTGCGTAGTGTCGTGCATTTTGGCTTTATTTGGAAGCATGCGTTCCTCTGGTGTTTTTGTTTCTGTCTTTGCATCCTTCTCTGCTGCTCTTTCTTCATGCTATACTGTGAGACACAGTGCTGCCCCACACGGTGCCACAGGCGGCATGGATGAACTAGAGTTTAGCGGCCAGGGTCTGAGGTTGGTGGTGTTAGCAACGTCTAAAGAAAAGAACGTCTGCAATGCAAAACCATGCACTATACGCCCTAACTTCAAATCTGAGCAGCTTCAGCACTAGGCCAAAAGGACCAACCATGCACACTAAAGGACAAGAGGACCATACAAACAAGCTACAGAACCAGCCAAAAACAAAGTCAACAAGAGCACCAGCTAACTGAAAATCTGGTTGACCAAACACGCGAACACGGAAAAAGCCAAAGTGCCGAGATGCATTCAAATAGATTGTATCACGCGCACCAAACAAGAAGTGGAAAACTGAATGGACCAAGTAACACATACAATCACAATATGCATTCAACGAGGCTAACGAAACCATCAGCAAAGAAATTTGAAGAATTTCTCTAGGCGACGAAAACTCTCTCTCTAGTTAGTGAACACTCCAAAAACAAAAAGGAATTATCGCACAGAAACGGAACACAAAGAAGCCAAGCCAACATCCCCAAACTGAACGGGAAGACCATCCAAGTAAAATAGACAGCTGAAAGATGCAAACGCAAACAAACCACACAAAACAAGCAACTTGCCGGTCTTCCTAGAAGCTCAAAGTCTCCCGTCTGCCAATACCTTCGGGCCCTCAACCTCAATTTCAGCAAAACCCAAAATCGTCGCAACCGACCCATACTCTTAAGGGTGCGTTTTGCCTGAGCAAACATATCCACAAAGAAATGCTCGTAAGTATAAACAGGCTAGGCGTAGCATTCAAAGTACGTGCTTTTATGAATAACTCTATAATTCAGTGTTCTTTATGTACGCCTGCCTATCACGGGCCCTAACGCTTGCTATTTATTATTATTGTGGTCATTGCACACATATGACAATACTAAGCATAAGATTTGTGCTCCTTGTAAACGCGAGGCAAATCCAAACCAACGGCGGTGCTCGGCATACAGTAGACAACTACGTGGATCGCACTGCCCCATTGTACTTACAGCGGCGTGTAGCATAGGCAAAATGCCTCCTGATGCAGCAATGATGGTTGGCTGCAAGGTTTCGAGATCCTTCCCCAACGTCAGCAGTCCCTGCACGTACAACACAATCATAACCCCCAACCCTAAACACGAAACCCGAAATCCCCTACCCAAAATTAGCTCTAGTTTGTGTGTTTCCGTCTATTTGGGGATCCACCACCACTCCTATGACCTGTTACTGTACTAGGGCTCTCTAGTAGCCAACGAGCGACCGCACTATGTAAGCATGCAAAGAACAGTAGCCACAGAAGCAACAACTCAGCCCGGGACAGCAGCAATCGCGACAATAGTAGCACCGGCTACAGGAACAAAATCAATAGCACGATATTGCCATATTGATGCTTGAACTGCATGCAAGAAACCTCACGCTGCGGGCAAAGGCCACAGTTGCGCCGGCCTCGACTACTGCCAAGTGTAGCACGCGCTGGTGAATAGAAGCGAGAGAGTCGATGCACAGCATCCTATCCCCTGAGGGAAAACGTTAACAGCAGCAGTGGCAGCAGCACGAACAGCAAACGCGCATTATTAAGACAGCCATTCCGTGCTTGCATGCAGTGGGTCACGCACTAAGCCGCAAAGAAAGAACACCAAAACGTGTTCCAGAAGGTGGATAGATCACACGAAACAGAAGCAATAATCAGGACAGAGTCCACAAATAAACCAAAATGTGTAGGAGACCAGCAGCAGCTGAGCGATCTTCGCAAACAGCACTGAACAAGCCAGAACGTACCTTCCATAATAAAAAGAGCTCTTGCCCGCCAGTCTGTCAGCGTGTCAAGGGAGGCCAGTACGTTTTCGTTACTTAGCATGGCCCCGTTAAACGGCATAGACAGCGCTACAGAAGCAAAGGTGAACAAAACAGACAGGCAGGGCTTTTCAAACACCCACAATGCATAATGGTGTTGTATAGTAGTCACAACTACCTTAGATAGAAACACACATGCAATATCAACTAAAAGTATGTATGTATGTCACGCTAGGATACGCCAGAGGAAAGCTATATACAATGCAAACACTCACAAGTCTGACGCATATACGCACCAAATACATTTCCCACGCACTTTAAATGAGCCCGATATATGTGCACTTTCAGCCACCACAAGGCACCGTGCCCACTGAGAAAGGCATGCACGACTTGTCTGATGTCCACGAAAGAGAGAGGCCAAGAAAAATGGTGCAAACGAGTCTAGATCAACCCACACTACCAGACGAAGATTGAAAAATGAACTGGTGAGACGGATACGGACCCCTTGGATAAATGACGGCGGCGATTTCCTCAGTGTCAAAACCCGAGCGGTGTAGAGTTTTCAGTCTATGTTCCCCTATGCCCTGTAGCAGCAGAAGCACTAGCTGACGCTTCGGCAGTTACAGTAAGATTATTAGGCCAGGCTGGAAGCGGGAATGTCCTCTTGTGGTCATTGCAGCTACGCCAGTTCCCAACAGCAGCACTTGCAGCGTTGCCCCTGCTATCGTCAGACATTTGCGGTAAATGGCGTAGCCAGTGCAGCATCTGAAACGTAAGTGAGGTGCTAGAGTGCGCGGTGTGATGTGACATGTGCAGAAGCCTAGGGATTTTCTGTTGATTGGCCATAGGAGAAGGACACCGAGACCTGCCATTTTAACAGTAAGCATGGAAATCGATGCAAAGTATGTAAACCCAAACAGCAGTCACCTCAGACGCACATTGGGGGAATCAGCCAACTCCCAGAAGTCTACAAGGGTTAAGTTGAGGGCTTGAGCTCGTTGCACCGCTTGGTCTCCAACCTGCAACAACAATATTGTGTGCAACACTACGAAGGCGGATGCCTTTCTACTTTATTAAAAGAGGACTAGGAGGTCTCCGCGTTTGCCACATTACTCCAATTGTACCGTATACACATGCAGAAAGGCTACAAGCCATTGTCCGAATGCAATCGAACCCTGACAGAGTAAGTGCTCTGCCCTGGCCACTGTTAGGACAATGCGCCGCGAGGTACAAGACAAATCGTTGCAAAGTCAGTTGGAAACGACTGCTATTCATGAGCACAGCAAACTAAGTGGGGGGAGAAGGAGAAACCTCACTGCATCCAGTGTAATTACAGCCGACAAATTCGACAGTTGCCCCCCCTCGCGCAGGTCCAAGACTATCTCCAGATGACGCCAGTCCGCACAAAGGTGGGTCATTTCTAATGCCACAGACAACGCAAACTCACCCTTCCCACTGTTTCCCTCTACTCTGATTGCTACTTGTAAGTACTCAAAATGTCGATGTGGGTTCGATCTATTAATATATACATCGATGCTCGTCAAGAGGTAGTCTGCTGGTGTTTGCGATAAGCGAATATTAGACAACTTACGCGTATGAATCACAACTTCCAAAAACCGTCGAGCGTTCATTTCTGGATGCATCGGCACTACTGTCATCCCAAAGGCCCCCGCTGGTAGCCGAGAGAAGCAAACACAACATAAGCAGCCTCGCAAATGAACATCAGTATAAATAAGCTCATCCCAAAGCTCACCGGCATGCAATCGAACACCCAAGTAATCATGCGTCTAATAGGCGAAAGTACAGAGAAGTGCACGGGAAAACGCGGATCTTTGCAAGTACACACATATGCATGGAACGGCACAAGTACCCCAGTCCCCCTAAATGAATTGCTTTGACAACCTTTCCACAAGCTAAAGAAGTCAGTTACTCTGAAACTGTTTCGAGTGCCCATATGCATGCGAAAATACGTAGGCTCCTGTAGTCTAAAATACATGTGGATGCGCAAATGAGCATGCGCTGTCAGCATTCCTGAGCCTGCCCGTGAGTGTGAGTTGGTGCCCCCTGATATTTGCATGCAATAACAGCCACAGTACTAAATACTGGCACCCATAACGGCCATAATACTGAAAAGTGCAGCATCAATAAATAGACCAGCCACAGCAGCAGGAGCATGAACAATGTCACAACATCTTCAGCAGCAACAGCAATCAAGTGGACCCTGAGAAATATTAGCCCCAATGACATCATCAATGAAATTAAAAGTAACGATGCTGACGAAGCCGAGATTTGACACCTGACCCACGAATGCCCTCAGTGAAAGCAACAAAAACATACGTTGAAATCAGCACACCAAGTTGGCAGAAGTGATATTGAAAGCCATACTAAAAGTACCGATTCCAACAAGTACAGGAGTAATTACATCTTACCCCCAAAGTCCGCCAGGAGCAGCTCCACAGAGTTGTCGGCCCAAGTCCCCACAAGGCGAAGAGGTTCGTTTGCCCCATCGTGCTGCGGAAGTTGCGACGGCGGGACAAGACGATCCAGACCCGAGCCAACAGCCAAAGCTACCGCGTAGCCCTAAACCGGCGGCAGCAAAAGCAGAAATATCAGATGCAGTAAAAGCAAGGGGAGAAACAATAAAAGCATCAGCAAGTCAGAGCATGCAGAATAAGCTTCCAGTCTCGCTGCTGAGAGGGTTGAGTCCACATCATTAAAAGATAAAACCAGAACATTTTAAGGAATACACCACTACATACACCCTATAGCTTCCGTTTTGTATTATCTTACTTGCTTGTACGTAATTTTAGAAAACGCCTCTCCCCCGTCTTCCTCGCTTGTCAAGAGCCAGGGAGAGTCTCCAAATAATGCTGCCGCCTTCCGCAGCAAGTCGAACCTGTCACACAACAAAAGTGCGTACATCCCTTGAAAGCGCATCAGAGGAAAGTCGATGCACAACAGCGCCATGCCCAGCACATCTCGTTAAAATGAAGTCATGTGTTTTTCAATCTCTCCAAGTACACCCCATGAGCTTTGCAGAGATCAGTAATTTAAACCGTGCAGAATGCCGCCTCAGGTATGCAACTGGTGCGCTGCAAGATGCAGCAATGCAATGAACAAAGGATCAACACTATAACAAAGTACGAGAAAGACGCTAAAACAGCGACAAGGCAAAACAACAGTACGTAAAGATCGAACAAAAAATACAGCAGCAGCCACACACAAGTCAGTCTTTTAAAGTCCACCTGCTTCGCTAAAGGTGAGAGAAAGGCGGGCTGTAGAGCCGGCGAGAGAGATTTCAGCTGCAGCAAGCTTATGCATAAGAATGCCCGCACAGTAGACACTTGCACGAACAACGCATCAAATCATGGATGTAGTACCCAACTCCATCGAGTCTAAGCTTAGAGCTTCGACGTCTTGCAAGCGGGGATGCTGAAACTATTTTCTCGCATGCATGCGTATGCGCATGCATTCCCAACTTGTATGCATGCATGCGTGTGGGCTCACGGGCGTCTGATGGATATGTTGCTGTCTGCAGCGAGGCCCGGAGGCACAGCGTGGTTTTCTGTTGCCATTTTAGCTTTGTTTAGCCGACTTTCCCGGCTTTCTTGTGCATCTGAGCTACTTGACATCTGGGCCTGAGCATCCTTCGGCCTCTGGCTTTGATTGGCGGCTGGCCCTTTATGGAGTTGTGCTGAATCTCCAGTTCTTCTTTGCACCGAATCGACAGGCTTCAAGCTGTCCCGTGCGTGCACCGCTGAGGCTTCCCCTCTTCCTGTTGCAGCAGCCGGCAAAGGCAGGCCGGGTGGCCCATCGTGGCTGTGGGGCCCGACACCAAACGCCGGACTTGGCACCAGCAAAAGGATTAGAAGAATATGAAGCGCAAGAGAAAAAACCTTGCCTCCCGAGGGGGACCTCCTCCTTGCTCCTGCCAGCAGCATAGGAGAGCGAGACAGTTTGAGCATGCGCATCCTCGAGGTGTGTACGAGGGTCTTAAGATGCAGTGTTGGAGGCTTTCCCCTGGCTGCTTTATGCAGCGTGCGTTCTTCAGCTGCCAGTGACGGCATCGGGAGTTATTGCTTCTCCTTAGAGGCTATGCGGAATCCTCGATTGTGTTGTTCCTTCCATGAGGCAGCGGAGTAATCCGTTTGCTGGAATTCCGCAAGGAATACTCAAGCCGTTGCCAAATTCGGAGCCCCCATAGAACAAGTTGATCCCAGTCCCAGTCCGCCCGCGAAACCTAAAACTATAAATGACAGGTAGCAAAACCTTCGAAGTCCAGTTCAGGCGGCTGCCGCAAGCCCCTCAGGAGGTAGCTGCCAGCCCGTGTAATACACGAAGGACTATCAACAGGATATGTACAACACAGAGTTCAACACAGCGGCTGTTCAGGGCTCCGATCTTGAAAGTGATGATTGGAGTGCCAGCAGATGCAGGCCGGCGATCGATAAGTCAATCATGTTCACCTGAAAACTTCCGGGGAAATGAGAAGAAAAAAGAGGGAACGAGCTTTATGTCTAAATATGAATGAATATTTACTTATGAAGAACAGGTTTATCCTTTCTGCGCAACTCGAATAGATGCAGCATCGGCTTTCCTTGGACAGACCGCTCCGACTTTGAACACAAGGAAAACGAAAGAGGACTGGAGGCTCTCCCTTCCTCCTTCTAAAGATGCTTTGGAAAGGTTTAAATCTAACACAATTCAAATTACATTGCACTTAATTGCATTTATATTTTAGAGTCGTTGCATCGGGGGCACGACCGTCTACAGTAGGCGAGGCCCCGAAAGGAAGCCATACCATGCGCGTTGAAGGCGGTGTAGTTTTGTGTTGAGAAATTAATATTATTCAACCAAATTAGCACATTATTTAACGAGAATAACATCTTCTTGGTTAGTTTTGAACAAGATTTTCCCCGGGGTTTTGTTGATTTCGCGCGAGTTGCACTGCTGCCGTGTGGTAGCCTGTCTGCTTGCCCCCCGCCAGCCGTGAAAGTCGTTTATTCTTGCCTTTCTTTTTGCAAGTACGCACACAGAGCTGAGGTCCTGCCTCGGAGAATAAGCCTAGGAACATGTTCCTGTTGACACGTGATCTTCGCGTGGTTACGGGAACTGCACGGGCTGGATAATTCGCCTCTCCACAGCTTATTATATGAATACGCACATATTGGACCCATGAATTTCATTTTTTCTCATTTACTACTGCATGGAACCACCCAAATGCATGCTTTGCATTACCCGTAATGCAGCCTCAAAGCCGGCCTATGGCCTCAACGTACCGGCTGCTGCTGTTCATCTTCTGGTTTTTCCGGAGGTGTTCTTTAGGATACGGAGTGTATGCTTATAAACTACCGGCTGAAAGTTCACACATTCTATCTGTTCCTTTGCACTGGAGGGAAGGAGGATGGCGCTCATCACAAATGACGCAGAATCGAGGGATTGTCACGCCCCCCATGAGGACAGTGCATGCATTAGCTCGAATTTCTTTGGATAGAGGGGAAGATGCAGAAGTTGAGGCTGCTGTGCATGAACGGCGGGACAGAGTAAAGGAGGAGCATAGGAGCAAAGACCATAGAAAATTAGGCACGATGATGGATCTGTTCTGCATCCCAAAGCCAAAAGTCGGTGCAATGAGTGGACTGGGGCCTGCGTTGCTGCCAAGAGGGCTATGTTGTATGCTGCAACTGCAGCAAGCCTTGCGAAACATACAAGAGAGACAAGGATTCGAGGAGGTGAATGCAAATAACACGAAATCACTGGGCCCTTTGCTGTGTTGATGAAGACGCGGCAAGCGGCGTGCGCTATTGAAGCCTCTAGTTGCAGTGGGCCATCCTGCATAAGCGCAAGAATGGGCCGATACGTTTTGATTTCCTTTCCCCAAACAATGCTTATGTGTGCCACAGGTCCGCACGGGATCATTGGCCCAAGCCCACTTATGGCACCGCAGCGGCCACATGCAGCACTTCGCCGACAACATGTTTGAGATTGCAAACCGGAGGGAAGGAGCAAGCGACCCGCATTCGGGGGAAAGGCCGAACGTAGAGATGTCCGAAAGAGAAGAGTCCTTGACCACCTCGGCTGACGATGCTGGAACCTCTTACATTTTGAAACCAATGAGCTGCCCTCTACATCTTTCTTATTTCTTCGATCGTTCTGTAGGATTCGGGAGGGAAGGGGATGCTGATGGTGCAGTGTTCAGTAGGGACTTCATTTCACCAATCTGTATAACAAATTCGTGTTCCAGCATCTTGCCGATTTTAAGGGGCTGGCTTGTTCTGCAAAGTGTTTTTGCTTGATATCAGGTTCGACTGGGGTATTCCTTGCCACTTCGTATAAGTGAATTTGGGCATGTTTATAGGCGGGAGGTGCCCAGCGCCCTCTGCGGCCTTATGCGACTGCGCGAATTCACTCAGGTACCTTTACCTCTACCGTATGGCTTCCCACGGTCGAATAGTTGGCCGCGAAGGATGATGGGCACTGTTTCTTCAAATACAAGATGCTCTTTTGTGGGAACAGAAATATTTGTTGTTGAAATGCTAACAGTAATTACATTTGAAATGGGAACAGCATGGCGTGCTCTCATCAATGCGTTGTGAACGTGTCAATAATTGTGGTGTTAGGACGATGGCCACATTTTGTGTCGCACGTCTCAAGCGCTGGCAGAAGTAACGGCATTTCTTTTGGCGTGCCAGAGGCTGTATAGGGCATTGGGGTTCAGCAAAGGCGAAATAGTCTACCACATCTCGACGAGGTACATCCTCGTCGTTTCACTGTAGGGTGTGAACGTTGTTGGTTGCCCTCATCCCAACTCTTCCTCAGTCTCATTACCCCCGAAAGATTATGAGAGCGCGAGGGCGATGGGTGCGGTGCACTTGATGATGCTTTTTCTCAGACCGAAAAGCAGCCAAGGGTCAGAAGAGGAATGGGCCAGCGCCGAAGTGAGAGATCCTTCTTCGTGGACTCTACAGCTATGCGTTCGGCTTCCTCCCAGCCTATCTTTTGTTTTGTCAAGCCCGTTGCTTGGATCACAGGGTGCAGATGCGAACCACCAATAATTCCCTCTTAATAATTGGGTTGCTTCATTGTTTGTTCATTTAGGGGGTACTACGTAGCGCACTTGAACAACTTGGGATCTCTTTCATGATAGCGTCGGGGCAGGGCGCCTTCTATGGCCCAAAGATTGACATTCAACTTCCAGACGGAGAAGGACGGCTGTGGCAGACGGGAACGTTACAGGTGCCCAATCCACGTCGAGAGTACGGACACATTTGTCAGTTGCGTGTATTTGTT
>CAJFCX010000438.1:0-17925 GCA_904066255.1 Eimeria sp. OTU-X
GGGGTGGGTCAGGTTGTTATAAGGGGGCAGATAGGTAGCAGTCGCCGATTTCCCTCTCCATTGTGCGTTTCTTTTCTTTGCAAGGAATTTCCGAAACTTTTGTGCTGGCCACCTCCAGTCACACGGTGACTATGGTGGGGAAAGAAGGCGCACAGGATATTTGTGCACCGTCAACAAGGAGGGTGCTCGCAAGCGCATGCCTACAAGGATCTACGCTGCAATTACATCAACCGTCCTTGTATCTGAAGGCATGCCGGCCGGTGTACGTAGCAAAGCTACACAGATTGGGAGAGGCATATGGTGAGCCGGACACGAGACTAGAAGGGACAGCAAAACTATACGAAATAGGCCTGATGGAAGCCAACAAAATGGTGGAATGGATAATCCACGTGAACGACATGTGGAGAGAGAAGTCACTTCCTTGAAGGGGCGTAAACCACAGCAATGCCTATCAGGCAATTAGGCAATCTGGCGTGAAGGGAGAATATCTAGAAAGCGTGGCGTATTCGACACTGCGCTAAAGACTGCCTAAACACAGACAGAAGGTAGCCTGAAACGCGAACTGTAGTACACTCGTACACTCACCCTAACATAGGCAGCTAACGTAAACGAGAACCCCTAGGCGCCGGGCTAGAAGAACCTGTTAGTGACAGGCAAACCAAACCAGGGCCAAAGCGCGTGTATTACAGAAAGGACCGAACGCCATTCCAGTATGCCCTGAGTAGGCAGCTGCGGATCCCCCGTGGTGGAGGTTGTCGAAATGGAACGGGACCTGCACAGAGTGGGGGCGCAGCTAGCGGTGGAGGCAACTAGCGACGCAGGGGAAGAGGCGTGGACTGCACCAAAGGAACTCCCGTAAGTTGACCATCATAGGGACGGGACAAATCCGATAATCCCGCTGATGAGGGTGATGTGCCGATGCCAAAGTGGCGAGAAGGTTATATCCACTCTACACAGCATACTGCCCTTGCCTGGCCTTTGCGCCAAATTAGTGTTGTCAAAATGGGAGCTAACGCCTGGTGGTATTAGATGCAGGGGCATTCTGAACTGTGATTAATCCGAAGGCCGTTGAACGTTTACAGCTGAAGACGCCGGGTACCGCAGAAGCATGTATGCTGACAGCGGTCAGTGGCGTACGAATGCGGATTAGTCGTTTCGCAGGAGATGGGCAAAGTGGTCTGGACGAGACTGTTCCAGAGTTATTTGCTTGACGGGGGTTCTAGAGTATGAACTAGTTCTGCGGCTTGATTCGTTGACCGGCATTGGCGTTGGTATCTTCAGCCGGGTGAGTTGCGACCCTAGTTGAATAGACCTCGTACGAGCTTACGGTAGACCTATCTCATGGGGAAAGCGACAAGGGGGGCTTTACTAAAATGTGCGACAAAGGACCCACACAGGGCAGGCATGCAAGTGCCGGCATGCCGCTGGAGATTGCAGCAATCCTCCGACAGCCAACTACGTGGTAAAAGGGCCACGCGATGGTACCGATTGACTCAATGGTTCAGCAGGCCAAGCCAAATGCATAGCACCTCATTGTAGCTTTGCATCAAACGGGAGAGGCAAGGGCGATAGGTCCCATGCACGAAGGCGGTGGTAAACTGCGTTGCGCTTATTGGATGCGAATCAATCAAATCAGCGGTCAAGCTCATTTTAACTGAAACGCAAGGCGAGATTAGGCAGCTTCCTCGTGGGCGGAGGTTCACGTGTAATATGTTAAATTGGATTAGTGCTGTCACAATCCAGTGTGCTGTCACAATCCAGAACAGCATGAGTGGCCGAGTGTGTGCCCGAGTGGGTGCCCGAGTGGGTGCCCGAGTGGGTGTTGCAGCAACAGCGGGATATCTTCCCCGGTTGATTACATGCAGAGCTGTGGCCACGATGATCACATCTTTCGTGTGCCCTGTACGCTGTTGCCAACGTCCGCTATCTACCTGAAGACACCAGACAAATTGACTTTCCACAAGTGAACGATAGATACGTTGCTGGCTAACGACTACAGGAGGTACGTGTTTAACTGGCACACTCATTTTCCGCTCTCCTGACCCGTCGTTAGCCTTAAGCAACATAGGGCTACAACTAGGAAAAGACTCAGAACCGAGTTCTAGCCCTACGTTGGGTCAGGAGAGCGGAAGATGAATATGCCAGTTAAACACCGTAAATTGACCTCTCTAGAGAATCGACCACCAGCAACGTTCTGGCGTGATCTCATCCTGTAGAGCCTGAGCATACGCATTGTCGAGCAATTGTGACTAGAAGCTGGGGTGGGTCAATCGCCGTCGCGTATCAACGTGACTACCGACGTAACTATCGCCAATCTAATGTCCGTCTCACTCTCACGTCGGACGGACGATAGACTGGTCGTACTCAGGTATACAGTCCACGAAGTACGAAATGCAAAACTTCCGAAAATAGCGTGGACTACTACAATATGTAAGGTCCGCACAGGCTGAGCGTCGATCAGTGGAGGGTGAGCAACACAGAACCTCATCCGCTAGACAGGCTTTTTGACCTGCGTGTGGGCATGGCATGGATGAGCAATTTTTCGATACTGGAAGCAGAACCTTTCTTACCTGCTTAGGCTTTAGGACCTTCGTCTGCGAGATACGCTTTTTACCCTGGTGAGGGTGACAAGCGCATCCATATGAGCATCGTTTCGATATTCGAAGCGGAACCGCCAGGAGAGAAGATGAAAGTCAACATCCTCCGAAAATCTTGGTAAGAACGGCCAGGAGTAAATTAGAATGTCAACATTCTCCGAATGTTTTTGGCCGTGCCGCATGAGGAACGGTGTATCTCCTGACAATTTCATAAAAGTTATGTGCGCCGACGATTGGTAACAGCATGCGCCGTTTTCCGGAATTGATTGATGTGAGGAACAACCCTTCCCCACATGCCCGCCGTTGACAGCACGTGGCTAGCAAGGGAGACATACTTTTAATATATGCCCGACTAGTATACCTTAGGGGAGCTCTCTCGACCCAGAGATTCGACAACTTTGTGTTTCGAAGTTCCTGAATAGCTCAACAGGGGGGATTACTACAAAGGGCTCCTAAACACAGACGTAACACCAGCAGGCATCCTGCCACTGTCGCGAGATAAGGATTAATGGTAAAACCAGCACACACAAATCATTGGTTGCTGCGGGACAGCTGGGCGTGATGTTTAACGTGATGCTGTTACGGCTGAGACTAGGTTCTCTAGTGGCTTGTCCTAGGAATTGTAGTCTCCTCAAGCCCTTCCGTCTGATAGCTGCCGACCTCGTTGGGTTGCATGCATATGTAGTTCCGCACCTAGGTATCGTCATTCTTTTTCTCACGGATGCGTGTGGTGTCAAACAAAATAATAAATGCAAGGGCGCATTCCCGTTTTTGGTATCGCCAAGGTTACATCGCGACAATGCCGCGCTTGCTCCATTCGCCATCTGACATAAAAAGAGAGGGGCAACGTAGCGCATTTCCTCTACCAGTCTCGCTAATTGGGCATTCCACGGGCACCAGAGTGTACAGACAGGAACTTGCGTCCCCAGATACATCTCTTCCAGAGCTGTCTGCATGCCTAACAGTCACGCCTAGACAGCCAGCGGCATTGCTGAGAATGGCAGACGCGACATCCAATTAACGGAGTGAAAATTCCACAGCTGCATGGTCGTGAGGCTTCAGGAAATAGCGCCTATATGTAGTGGCAATTGCGCTTTTATGCCAAGGGCATAATTTTTCTCCTGTTGCATGCGTACGACCATGCGGTTGTGAGCTATATAATGAATATTAGCGTGGGAACGGGTAATGCGAAAAACTCAGCGTGTTTCTCGAAGGTGAATTTTGCAATAATCTCGGATCACGGTATTTGGCATTCGGTGTTACTCGAAATACTAACTGCAGCACAATTGCCTGACGCCAAATGGAGGAATAGCGGGGCTAAAAAATTAACAAGCGATGATGGATGGTAATAGCAGGCATCGGACTGCCAGCGTTTTTGGGGATGTCGGTTTGTTTGGCTGAGGAGAGTTATATATGTGCAAATCAACAGACGCGGCGTAGGCTGTGTCACACAGTACACAGTAATATATTTGATTGCCAGCAAGCGGCTCCGTTTTTGCTTGAATCAGAGAGATACAATCCAGGGAATTTTTGTTCTGCTCCAGGTTGAACCCTACAGAGGATGTTGTTGCCTAGATTCTCTTGGAAATTCTAGCAACACCTGCAAAGGCGGAAAAGAGCAGGCGAGCGTCCTAAAAGAGAATTTCTTAAATTTAAAGAAGCACCAACGTTCAAAACAGTTGATATGGATAGAGGGATTCACATAGACGGTTCTCAGCTTCCAAATATCTCTTTACTCCGCCTCGCCTGCTTTTTTCCGCCTTTTCGGTGTTGCTATATGGTTTAACCTGGAGCAGGAAAAAAAGAATCCACTGGATTGTATCTCTCTGATTCGAGCAAAAACGGACAGCGCTTGCTAGCAATCAAATATTTTTGTGTGAATCCTTTATGGCAGCCCGCTTATTTTTTCGCAAAACGCAGTTAGCTAACGATCAGCAAATAGTTATCTGGCTGGTTCTTTCATATACTGGAAATCGTTTTCCTTGCTTGGCTGCTCGGGTTTCCTCCGTCGTCTGGCCTGTGTATAATTAGTAGTTAATAACGACCACCCTTAATTGGCATCTTGCATTGTCTATTTGTACCTATCAATAGTAAAGAATTTGAGAGGCTTTCCTTCCTGGCTGATGGTATACTTACTGATTAATTGCCAGAACATTTGCATAACCTCTGTACTTGAGGTGTGAGCGTTGCAATATCTTGCGAAAAGGGTGAGGTTATTTTGACTAAATTTTCTAATCAATGACAAGAATTTTGTGCAGGCATTACCGGTTGGTTTTAACCACATGCGGTTTGCTGCTCTGGAGCCCTAAATTCGTGCGCTACGCCAACGCCCATAATCCAATAGGACAGTAATTGGATACAGTACCCAAAAGAAATTACAAAATTATATATTTTAACGAACAACGTTTCTCCAAGGCGAAAGCAATGCGTACATATAATGCGTGGATCCTGACTGGCCTTGAGGCCCTGCCCTACTGCTGCCTGAACAAACAGCGAACGGCCCTTGCATTGAAGACCCCACTTTATAGATGACTTCAAGCATGTATTGACAATGGTGAAATTATTCTTAACCCTTCTGCAGCTCACATGAATACATTTCACAAATGGCGGTTACGGGAAAAGAGCAGGCGAGGCGGAGTAAAGAGATACCTGAAAAATGAAAACCGTCTATGTGAATCCCTCTATCCATATCATCTGTTCTAACCGTTGGGGCTTGGTTAAATTTAAGAAATTCTCTTTTAGGACGCTCGTCTGCTCTTTTCCGGCTTTTCAGATGTTGCTAGAGTCTCCATGAGAATTTAGGCGACAATATCCTCTATATGGTTCAACCTGCAGCAGGAAAAAAAAAATCCACTGGATTGTATCTCTCTGATTCGAGCAAAAACGGACAGCGCTTGCTAGCAATCAAATATTTTTGTGTGAATCCTTTAAGGCAGCCCACTTATTTTTTCGCAAAACGCAGTTAGCTAACGATCAGCAAATAGTTATCTGGCTGGTTCTTTCATATACTGGAAATCGTTTTCTTTGCTTGGCTGCTCGGGTCTCCTCCGTCGTCTGGCCTGTGTAAAATTAATAGCTAATAACGACCACCCTTAACTGGCATCTTGCATTATCTATTTGTACCTATCAATAGTAAAGAATTTGACAGGCTTTGCTTCCTGGCTGATGGTATACTTACTGATTATTTGCCAGAACATTTGCATACCCTCTTTACTTGAGGTGTGACCGTTGCAATATCTTGCGAAAAGGGTGAGGCTATTTTGTCTATATTTTCTAATCAATGACAAGAATTTTGTGCAGGCGTTATCGGTTGGTTTTAACCAGATGCGGTTTGCTGCTCTGCAGCTGTAAATATTTTGTGCGTTGCGCCAACGCCCATAATATAATAGGACAGTAAATGGATACAGTACACAAGAGAAATTAAAAAATTATATATTTTAACGAACAACGTTTCTCCAAGGCGAAAGCAATGCGTACATATAATGCGTGGATCCTGACTGGCCTTGAGGCCCTGCGCTACTGCTGCCTGAACAAACAGCGAAGGGCCCTTGCATAGAAGACATCACTATATAGAGGGCTTCAAGCATGTATTGACAATGGTGAAATTATTCTAAACCCTTCAGCACCTCACATGCATACATTACACAAATGGCGATGAGAGGGTTCATTGGTCTGGACGGTCTATCTATAGGTGTCTTTATAAAGGCGTGGTGCTCGCCACAGATGATATGCTGGTTTCCGTATAAAACGAAACATTGAGGCATAGAGTGCAGCCGAAAATACCGCTGTATGCTTGCTATCTGCCAGTCATATGTTTTAATCCCAGCTCTTCTTGGTGGCCTGGGAGCAATTGGTACCAAGCACGTTAGCTTCTTTCAACTATAAAAAGGACGTTCGCTGGGGAACTCGTCGCAAGCATTGGACTATGCTGTATCACAGCACAGCTAATTTTGATGACCCGTATTTACGAATCATAACATCATTCTAATAGCAATTGTTCAGGTTTCTGAGTACTCAGGCTTACAACTGAATTTACGTGGTGCATTATTGATTGGGAAAGCCTTTGCAGAAGGCTCTATCCGCGTTTTTTTTTGTGCAGATCTTCAAAAATACGTTACCTTCGCTTATGCTTCCGCTAGCCATGCATAGGAAAAAATACTTTTCTGTATATAAAAACAAAATGACGACAGCAACCAGATTGTCCCTCCTTTTAAGTTACATGAGAAAGCTAAAATGCAGCTTCTAATCGTCCAAAGAGAGAGAGACATATCACATATTAATTCGCGGGTAGGTAATAGAATCCTACAATAAAATATTAGGCTCGTTCACTTACATTTTTGTGTCTTCGCTTTAGAACAGAACGTTGTTCCCTCACTAAGGATATCCAGGAAAAAGGTCCCTCGAATCCTTCCCGCCAGAGACAAGGTGGTTCCAATACCGTCCTGCTGCCCCGCGCAAACGATGAAGCACCTGTTAAGAGAAAAGGAAAAGCCTGAACTTCACCTTGCAACACAAAATCTGCATATAGTAAATTGGAGTGAGGAACAGTTGTCCTTTCGCAACATGGCATTCCAGGACGTGTCGCGTTAAAAATAGAAAAACTATGTACCACACAAGCCTTAGATAAGCTTGTTTCATTCTGTTTCCTTTAGGTTCTCTTTGGGGTTTATGCTAAAGAAGAAATGTGGAAATCCTAGTTTCTGGAAGAGCAGGGTTCCAAAAAAAAACTCAAATTCAAATGGAAACTGTATTGATGCTCTCTTCTGTGAAAGACTAGACACGGAATTTTAATGATTGGCTACATATACTAGAACTTGCTTGCATATCAAATTTCGGCGCCGAAGCGAGTTATCGGCTGATAGTCCCACTGGTACTTATGCCTCACTGCAGCTGAGCTACTCCAGGATGGCGTTTGATTTCTTTTTCGGCTACGCGGTAACCTTGCCCTAGTGCAGGACAATAGCAGCTTTCCTAAACCCGAAGGCTACGCATGTAGTTTATTTCACAGAATGTTTGAACTGCAAATCACCCGAAACGTACTGGCGCTACGCTTTCGCGGCAAAGCATGTGGACGGAATTCTGAAAAGCTAGCCTACCCTTCATACACAATGCAGCTAGCCGGAACATTGTTTTTGTTCGGTAGATAATCCATTTTTCTAAAGGCCCAACCATACGTAGTTCAAAAACAATCAAAGCCTGCTCTCAGCGGCATTGGCGTTCAAAACCAGGCCTTTAACAATGGATCTGAAAAAAAGTGAATACCCCAAATTTCAACGACCACCTAACAGGCACTTGAAGAGCGGATTCGAGCAATAGCTTTTCTTAATTTGCACAAAAATTGTAGGATGACAAACGTATAATGTATTACCGGAAAAAATCTGAATTTTTGCACTAATTTACACGCTTTCAGTCATCAATTTCACAGGTTGTCGTCTGGAACGCCTGTAATGAGGAAACAAGACACGCTAGAAAGGCATGGCAGGGAGAAAGTGTGAGATCCACGAGTAGCACCTGTGGCGATCTAAATTTCCAGGTTCTTCTGTTATTTGTAACACCTGCAACCAACAAGTTTCGAAAGTCCTAGCACGCTGCCGCTGGCGTATGGTTAGTGATACACAGCCCCTAACTATTAGGCGGTATCCCATATGATCTAAGGCATTTAATTTTTTTAGAAAAGGATAGCGTGCGATATCTGGTTCCTTCTGGGCTGCACGCAAAACTGTTTGAGCCTCCAGGGCGAAGGGAGTGTGGATATCTACATTGCAGCCAACTCGCTTGCCGGTACACCAGGATAGCAGCCGGATATGGCCAAAGTTGGATTTCGTGACCGTGGGGATTTTAACAATCGGCTTGATCTCGGCTGGATTAAGCCGCTGGAAACGGGGGAATAACCACACTGATGATTGTTATGAGCACGTGTCTGTTGCGATGCTATATTGCTGGGTGATTTCCCAAGCAGCGCAACCTCGAGGTTCTAAAACTACTGACTTATGTCGTACAGTCCTCACTTCCCTGACGTCGTAGATACGCCAGATGCTTCTTAGCCATACCTAAAACCATATACATATACAGATGACCTGCAGTGGTGCCAAAAGTATCGCTGTGAATGATCAGGCCTATCTCAGCCCTCCAGCGTTTTCCGTAGTCAATTTGGAAGTCCGTAGCGAAAAACTCTGCTATATTGCCTTTTTGATTAACGCATACGCGTATGCGTCGGTCTGGAAAGAGGATACTTACGATACCTCTCTGCCTGCGATGCAGGTACAGAGACACCCAATCCCAAAACCAATAGCAGCAAACAGAGAGTGACCTGTTCCTTCGCATGCACGAGGCATGGGGTAGGCGTCTGCTTTCCTCAACTTGTGGTTGCTGCAGGCATATGTCGAGGAGTCGGCACAGATGTATCGTCCTTTCCCATTTCCGTCATGTACACGCAGGAATATGCGTATCAGTGCAACAACACCTCTCTCCCCAGTCTTCTTCGTGCGCGATCAGCTATGGTCCATTTGCCACTTTGCTTGTGTAGTGCACGCACCAGTCAAACTAGACCGTTGCTGTCCTGCGCACAGACGCTTCTTTCACATGCATGCCTAGCCTCCACGTACGCGACACGAAAAGGTTTGATTTGTGACGCTATGCTTGACCCTACACTAGCAAAACCTCAGCATAAACGCGCTAAGCATCGCCGCAGGCGGCCTCATCCAGTTTTTCTGTCTGACCCTCCCCTGCTAATATTTGTTTCATCAAGGCGGTGTGCCACGTTTTAGTTGATGGACAAGACATAAGCAGGCCAGCAAAAGAAGCCCCCGCAGAGGCGAATAATTTCCGCAATGCTGTTAGCGGCGGTGGGGGCCTTCACTGGCTCTCCATTGTTCCGCTTGCTTCACACACAAAGAAGGTCGGATGCCCAGGAACCATACACATTTTTACACAATTTGCAGTGCAAGTCTGTACCAACAGCTTCCTGTTCATCTGGCCAAACGCTAGCAATATCCACGGCACCATGGTGAAGCAGCTACCCGACGTTTTGCACTTCAGGTCAACTCTCCTCGTGGAGACGACATGTCAAATTCGTATGCAGTATGAAGCGGGCAGGATGATAAAACGACGACCGAGTAACAATCTAAGTCCATCTTTTCTGTGGCAGGTTGACAGGGCTGGGCAAACTCCAAGGAAGCCATGAAGGTCTGTCAATTGCACTGTGTTCAACCAATACGTGCAGCTTCACGGGGAATGGGTTTTGCACCCCTAAATGTGTATGGTTTGCACATCTACTCATCTTCCCCCCTAGCAACATTCGTTGCCGAATGACACTGGTTGGTTATGCACATTCGTACTCTCAGGGGATTTGTCACTTGATCCCGGACGTATGGAATGCACTTTTATTGTGCAGTTTACTATCAGGACACAAGGACTTCTCCGTGAAACCAACAACAGTGTTCTTTAATCCGAGCTTCACAGCGTTGTTTCCCCATTGACCTGTAGAGGGTTGTCGCGAGGGCAGTCCTGGAAGAGAACGTAGTGCTCCTCACAAAGGAAATATTATTGGTTGGTTGTGATGAGCATATTGCTCATCGCAACAAGTTGATCGTGGTGACAGTTTTGCAATCCATCATATGCATGTAGCTAGATGCCATCGAAAACTGCTGGCTGAGGCTACCTGAGCTATTTTGTTTTTTGGCGTTTGCCTGGAGTAGGGCGTGGTCCCATTTACTCATTGTTGTGTTGCAGGAATTCAAAGCGCTTAGTACATAGGAGCCAGCACGCAACGCAGCGCTGCGAGTATACTGTGTCTGGGGCACACACGTGAACGGGTTTTCTAGAAAGCCTTCGCCACATTTGTCGCTCTTAGTAGGAACCTGGACAGCTGCCCAGTATTAAAATTAAGGATGCTAGTGTTCATCGCTGCGCAGGCATGTAAAGATCGCCGCACGGTATGGAACATTAGCTAATCCGTGTGTGAGAGCTCCCCCAAGATAGCTTAACAAGGCGCCCTTGTCTGCTAGAAGATGCTACGGGGAGTTGTACATAGCAGAAAAGCCAATATGTCGTGAACTGTAAAAGCAATCTAAAAAGTTTTTGCGAGCAAGCGGACTCAGCAGGGGTCATTCCGAAATCTACTGCCTACAGACAGCCTATCAGGTTATCTAGGTTGAAAATATTTCCTGCCGTGCGCTGATTGTAGAGCAACCTTGCAGTTCGACTCTGCAGTTGGGAAACTGGATTCTTGTTAGATGGGTCTCTAACACACCAACGGCTTTGCAGGCAGCTTTGTTCTCCGCTATGCTCTTGAAACAGGCGGAAGGAGAGCATGGCCACGCTACTGCGAAAGGGAATGAAGGAGTGCTCCTTCAGCCATTCACATGCTTGGAAACACCAGTTCGACGTAACTTAAGGAAAGCAATTCCATTTTCGTTTTTGCCGTGATATCGAAGGATTTTCCAGTGGCGGCTGTGTCGGCCAGCCCAATTCAGCTCCACGGCGCGACATGGGCGAGGCTTCAAAGGTGATGAAAAGTTGACTCTTTGCGGCGTTCGGTGTTTGGTCCTGGGTGATTTCCTGCACAAGTGTACGTTATTCAACTGCTGCCCTCGCTATAGCCTACCCTATATACTAGACTGTAGATAGACTAAGCTTAGGGTTCGCATGGTAAGCAACAGAGCGGAAGCAGCATAGAGAACGAATGTGTGAATGACCCTTCGAAGGTTCATCTACTGAAACTGCGTTACGACTTTGGGATCCTTTAGTGGGGCTGTATACGCAGCTTCCCCGCCCCGTTACACTGTACCATCTATCTAGTCCCACCAATTGTACCAGGAACAAGCACCGTAGCTACCCAGCTAACAATGGAGCTACGAGGAACCTGGGATAACCATCCAAGTTTTCACTCAAAGCAAGCTGTTATGAATGGAAGTAGCGCAGATAACCTCATGTGTAGATAAAAAATCCGAAAGGATTTGAAAGACCCTGCTACCTAATGCATCATATTCCATTCGACGCGGCCAGACGGAAGCGTTATACGTTCAGCTTATTGTCTTGTTTGCGGCCTTACGTCTGCCAATTTGGGTGGGAAAAGTAGTGGCTTTCTACGAGCACACTGTTTTTTTACACGTGGCAATGCAGCCCCTGAAATGCAGCGGTGTGAATATGGGTTTAACTGTATCCCAACGATTCGCAGTGCTGGATGCTCCCCACTGTAAGTAGCATATTGCCTGCTCCATTGACTGGATGACATTCGTGCTGGTACTCGTGGTGTCCCAGCAAACAAGCGGGAGCACAAGGCCGGCATATCAGAACATCTTGACAACCACTAATTTGTACGCTTTAAGGAATTCTAGTAGAGGGAATGCTACTCCATCACGCCTGTCAAGATGTTCTGTAGAGTTCAGGGGATACTAGGCATCTCCTCTTAACCTAGAGCTTTTCGAACTTTTCCGGCAGTGCTCTCGGTCCCACCGAGCATTTGCCCTGCGTTCTCAGTTGTACGAGACGTCGGGTTCGCCACCCCATAACATAAGCAAAAATGAGAATCGCACGGACAACTGAGGCGCCGGAGGCACCAGAGGTGATGAGCAATCCCGATTATATGATCAAATAGTCGCCTTGAGAGCGTCACATGAGGATTATTAACAACTGTAGTGCCCGGCACTACAATGAACAGGACTTTGGTCGTTGAAACAGCATGAAGAGAAGTACAGTTAGGAATTCAGGCTTTCTTTAATAAATTTGAGGCAATCAGTTGCCGATTGCCTACTGCTATGACCCTCGGGCCCGGATACAGCTCGCAGCCAAAGCGCTTGTGGCCGCGGGCCCGCCTAACAGCGCGGCGAGGGGCTGACACATTCAATAGAGATATTCGAACAGAGTTTGACAGGGCCGACCTCCCCTTTGGGGTGATGGTTTTAAGAAACTAGAGTATGACAGGGCCAATCTCCTCTTTGGGAGCAAAACCATCAAGTTTTGAGAGCTACTTACAGTGGGGAACATGAAGCACTGCGAATCGTTGGGATACAGTTAAACCCAGCGGTGTGAATGATACAGTTAAACCCACATTCACACCGCTGCATTCCAGGGGCTGCATTGCCACGTGCAAAAAAACAGTGTGCTCTAGTTTCTCAAAACTTGATGGTTTGCTCCCAAAGGGGAGATCGGCCCTGTCATATTCTAGTTTCTTATAGTATCTGGGGTTTATTGGGGAAATTAGGCTAAGGCCTCGAGTGCACCTAATAGTCTAGGGATGTGGCTATGTAGCCTCTGGGAGGCACAGCGTTACAGCAACGGTGTTGGCTCAAACATCACTTATTCCCTGGGATAATACATTATACGACAGCACCGACCTGACTACAAGAAAAGCACCAGACGACAACCACAGTTGCGGGTTAACCATAAATTGTGGCTGCTGGCTAGTAGTCGGGCTGGCCGCCACACCATCCCAGGTCCATCAAGCCTTATTGAGCTCACTACTACCAGGAATTCCGTCTATACCTGAGAGTAGATCTTCATACAATTGTCGGGCTAAGCGCACTTCAGTGGTAGCAGCACGACTCATGGCTAATGAACCATCGCCAGTAGGATATTTCATGGTCATGCTAGTTTCCATAGGTTCCGATCGTATGTGTGCATGGCCCAGAACAGCAAGAGTTCTCATCTAATTCTGCATGACAAAGCACCCTTGCCGAGTGGATTGAAGTACACCACGAAGCACACTAGGACCCTAGAACAATGGCAACGTTCCTACAAGAGCGGGAACGTTCAGTTTCACTTTGCAGTCCTGCCGGGGGAAAAATCACACAATTGCTTAGCTGCATGCTAGCATCAAACATACGCCTTTGTAATTGGGTAGACGAATGTCGACCTAGATGCTATAGCTTCCTTTCCAATTGGCAAATATCGGTGGTTACCAGCGTTGTTCCTGGTGTCGCAACTTTGCATCAAAGTTCGCATGTTCTGACACCAACCCTTCGGCCTTGGACTTCCAGTGGACCTCATGTTTATCGCTGAAATTCATCTACTCGTTGTTGACTACGGGGATTTTACTCAAGATTAATTTTTTTATTGCTCCCCGGATTGGACAACCTTTCGACGTTGTCATGAATTACTTCTGCATATCGTCCACAGATCTTTTAGGCGCACCTGCACCGCCAGTAGGTAACAAAGGAAGGTAATCCCTCTTGGTATGAGGTTGAAGGACATCTGTCCAATGTGTGTAGAAAGTGAAGGCCTATATACGCTGCAGACCGATGAATGCCGAAACAACAACTTGCAGCCGACAGTGTTGGCATTGAAATTCCACTCTGCAAGAAAGCAAGGCTAATTGCCCACCAACTCTTCAGCTACCCGGCTTGTGGATAAAATTCGCGGAACAACCGTCATTCCGTTCAATCTACATGTCTCCTAATGTGTCTCCTTTTGTGTCTCCTTTTATACAGAATAGGCGAAGGGTCTGATTAGGGTCTGCGCCTGACTTAGGGATCTAGTCTTACTGGTGTCTTTGACCTAGCCTAGTTGCAATCATCCATCCAGCTGTAATGCTTTCGTTTTGAGGAGCGCAAATGACCAAGTTGTGCTGAGGACTTAGCCCGTTACATATCGCAGCCACTGTGATTTTCTGCTCTCTCTGAACTCCACTTAGGTGAGACGGTGTTGTGTTTCAATGGTCAACAAAGGTGGAAGAAATATGTAAAGCATTTACAACGCTGCACTTCGCAGTGCTCCCAAAGCGTCGTCGCGACCCAAGCTGTCCAATATGGTTAACAAGCATACCGTTCAGAAACATCAGTGAGATTCAAGATTAGCCTAATTAGAATTAACGTTTACTTTCATTAGTCCCGGCTACGTAGCGGATTGGGTAGCCACTGCGACCATGGCGCTGACTCTGCTCAAAACACTCTAGAATGAACAAGATGACGGTTTCTCCACAAATTTAATTCATTGCAGCTTTTCGTAACTGGAGCTGGCAGAGCAGAGTATACTGGTCATGGAGTATCAATGCCAACACTATCGGCCGCGCGTCGATATTTTGGGAGGCATTTAGATTTATGCATTTAGATTTGGCAGTTGGAAGGGATCTATATGCCATTTTTCTCATCTTTCTTGTACTGAAGGACAACGGCGTATGTTTAATGCTAGCATGCAACTAAGCAATTTGGTGCTTTTTTCTCTGCGTGTCCCTATTCAGGCCCCAGCCAGACTATGAAATGAAACTGTTCAGTTTCGCTTTTGCATGAACGCCGGCATCTTTGTAGGGTCCCACTGTCATACGTGCTGTAATTCGATCCAAGCGGTAAGCGTATTTCGTCTTTCAGAATTGCAGGAAAACTCTTTTGAACCCATTTGGCTTGTGTTTCTGCACAAAGATCACGTTAAAGCGGTGCTCAACCATGCGCAGACCGCATCCAAATTAGCTAGTGCTGGCAAGGGTAAGGTAAACGTACTGAAGTTGCTGCATTTCCTGCTTTGCAGCTCTTCCGTGTGGTTGTGCCTTCAATACAGTTCGCTAAGCCTGACTAATCTACGAAGATGTGCTCTCATGGATGCATGGAATTCCGAGGATTCCCGTAGACGTGTACCCAAGCAATAACTAATGGAGTGCAGGACCTGATATGCGCAGAATAACGGGGGATAAACCTGGAAAGGTGAGGCCATCGCTCCCTTTCACCACCAAGCATTAGCCGCCAGCACTCGGCAATTTAGTTATTGATAAGCCGCGAGGTTTGGCAGCTTCTCCACTTTTTCCTTCGGTTAATGACGGCCAAAACTGGCCACCAGGAAATTTCACGCATTTGGACGACTCTGTTGAACGAGAAGGTGCGCGCACCTGCTGTAACACTGTGCTTCCCACTGTTAATATATTCCGATAAATATACTGAAATATTTAGTCAGAGTTAGAAACTGCTGACACATGTCCAGTGGGTTACGTGAGCTATGAGTAAAAGGGTAGGCATGCTGCAAGTGGCTGTGGAAGCTAGAACTACTGCATCGTTTTTCCAAAGACTTTTTATTGGTGTACGGCAGTCCTAGTAGCACATGCGTTCTTCATGGATAAGCCTGCGTCGTGATATCACAGCCTACAATGCAAGTGCGATTGGATAGGAGCTGAGTCGACCAAAATTGTTGTGGAAACTTGTAGATTTTGAAGGACGTCAGCTAGATAACTGTAGTCAGCTGCAAAGTGCAGTCAACTGCAAGTGAATGTGTACCTAAATTTCTCGTTGCTACGGAATCGACGGCGCGAGCAGCTTTGGCGACAGATTCAATGTATGGATATATCAAGCACAGGCAGTCTCTACAGTTACCAGGTTCTCTGCTCACAGATATTAACCTGTCTGGCTCTGCGGGAAAGAGGGTGACGTGGCATTAATTGCAAGTCACCTCAGCGCAACGAATTGTGCAAGACAGCTCTGCATATGCAATCACAACCAAGTCTACCTTGCTGCAAGCAGTATCACTGTAGACAATTGCTCAGCAGTCGCACTTGCCTATAGTCTGCCTAGTTGGTTGAAATTAGCCTGTGAAGGCAGGAGAACTTTTCATGGGCCACAGCATGCTACAGGCTAATTCTCTGTCGATCTGAATTGCACGAGGGGTGGCAGTTCCATGGCAGTTCATTGGAATTGTGAACATGAGAAGTCCTCCTGTAGTACTTTTTGTTTACTACTCTATTATATTTTAGTAGATAAATAAACATAGGCTGCAACCACACTCCATTGAATAGAAGCGGTGTTTCGTGTGTAAGCTGCGCACGCCGGTGGATCCTGGGGAAGACTTCTGTAGCCGTAGAAGTGACCCTGTTGCATCAGAGACACGACAGTCGCTGTATGCAGCACTTTCTAAGCATCTTGCCGAAATAAGTCGAGTATCAAGGGGAATATTGTGAAGACTAAGGAGAAGTGTGCTTTGCAAGGTGTTTGACAGCTTTCTTCACCTCCACGTCGACCTTGTACTAGAGATTTCCGTTGCAGTCCGTAGAACATTTTACCGCTGCCCTGCTGTTATTGAAAGGAATGTTTTCATTTTAATAGTTGCAAGTATTCAGAAGACACAAGCAGTTAAATATATTGCGCCAACCGCTGCACTCGATACAGGCAACAAGCACAGCACAGGACAGACACGGTGGAAGCGTAACCGAGCTTGCTTGCCTCGCACTTCGCCAATAAAGTCGGCCTATTATCCATCGATAATATGGATATATAAGAAGAGGTTATATGTGCAGAGTTGGTTACTGAGTGCAGGTTGAAGGCAGGAGAACGCGAAACAAGCGTAAAATGGCATCTCTTGAGCCGCTTGCAACGGTTACTCGGTGGATAGGGTTTGTCAGTGGGGTGTTGACAGTTCTTCTCTGGTGCTTCCAGCTCTCCTCCACCTCCCCGTCGATATCGATAGGAGACGATCCTCTTGCAGATGTGAACAAATCGAGCTGGCGAATGCAGCTATTCTCCTTCGTTCCTTCCGTGTTCATTGATGTGTGGACTCCGTTTGTCATGGGGGCCATAACAGTCATGTCACACTTCTCCTCTTTCCACTTAGACTTTATGTCTGTTAACTTCGCTCACTACTTCATTTGGTCAATCTTGATGGCTTTATTCGGCAACATGGGCTACGCAGGGGTCGTGGGGATTGTAGTTGCTTCAATTACCCTTCTGTCTTCCCTTTTGAGTTTGATTTGCGCCTTCCTCTATGACGGCACTGCAAGTCTTAAACTGGGAAACTAAAGAATAAACAACTAAATCCGCAAGCCGCTGCTGTCAGTCACCTTCAGGGAAGGGTAAAATGGTGAAACAGAAGGAGCACCCTTGTCTGAAGCACTGAAGCAAGGGCGAGACTGGCCTGCCGCAGCATCGAGTCAACCTGCTTCTTGAGAATCGATTTCATTCTGCGCCTCCTTAATCAGCACATGCAGCAGCAGCATGTAGCCGTTAATAATCACTTCATGCATGAAGACAAGAAGCAAGCAGAGAGGAGCCAGCAGCGCCTCCCGGCAATTTTTGTCTGCTGTTATTTATTATTATTTATATTATTTATTACTAAATATACGCAAACTGTGGGATCTTGCAAAGACCAACGAATGGCCCACGATACAGCAATTTTTTCTTTTTTGTCACAATGCAAAAAGAAAAAAAAAACCAAACTTGTCTTCGACAAAATCCCCAAGGATATTTTCCAATAGGGACTTAAAAAACTGCTTTTGTTTTTCTCTCCCTCAGTTTCTCTTGTTTAACTTTCGTTCGCACTGAAACTTAGAAACAAAAACAACGGAGCCGCAGCTCCAGCAATACGTGCCGCTTGTGATGCAGCAATATACTCAGACAACATGTTCATTGTTTATATA
>CAJFCX010000439.1:0-17911 GCA_904066255.1 Eimeria sp. OTU-X
CGTCCCTGTCGTCTTTCCTCGCAAACGTCCATAGACGCGCTTACGGATTGCTTTGCTGCTCTTTCTTTGCAAGAATCAGGGAGCGACGTTCAGCAAGTGTGAGTCAATAACCACATTTAACATCCATATTAGCATCACAAAAGAGGCAGAGGGAAGTTCTTGCCCATTTCATTCGCTCCATTAGTCCATAACCACACGATAAGCTAGCGACCGCATTTCCCTCTTTTTGCTCCTTGCGTGCGCATCTGTGAACCTTCCAGCAGCAACGAGAAGCAGCCTCAGCAGCAGGATGAGCAGCAGAAAATCACAGCTCCAGAAGGAACTGTCGAGGACGTGGAGGAAGAGGACGATGCCAGCACAGACGAAGGCCCACTTACAACTTCGCCGGTTAATGAGGAGGTACAACTTGCACAAAATCGAACGAATTCAAGAATAAGGACACAGGAGGCCATGCAGGTGCGAAATCGGCTCTATATGCACCTCTTTGCTCTCGATGACGAAGCAAACGCAAGGAGACCCGAGCCGAGGCCCGTAGAGAGGTAGGCGGAGGGAAGGTCATGCCCACAGAGTTAAATTTTCCCTCTTTTTCCTAATTATTATGTTCTATTGCCGCTGGGGTTGACGCTCCTGTTGTTATTGTTATCATTGCCATTGTTGTTTGTTACTTTTATTGCTACATTTTGCCCTGGTTGTTATTGTTACTGTTTTTATTCTCCCCCCTGTCTTGTATTTGCCGTTGTTGTTGCTGCTGTTGCTGTTGTTTCTGTTGTCTTTTATGTTGTTGTTGTTGTTCTTACTGTTATTTGCGTCCTCCTAACCCGGTGTTCAAATGCATGCGTCCTCCTTTCCGCTTCTCGTGTTTGCGTCCTTTTGCTTGTTTTCACTGTTACTTGTTTGTCTCCTCTTCTTAGCATGTGTAAGTGCCTTTGACTAATTTTGCTTGTATATACTTGCGCTGGATCTTATTGTATATTTCTTTCTCTTCGCTCTCTCGTTTGTGAATTGTTCTCTTATCCGCGGAGTTTGTTCCTTTTTGTTAAGGGTTTAGGGTGTAGTGTTAAGGTTTTAGGGTATAAGTTTTATCGTAAGATTTGGGACTTAAGGCAGAAGGACTAGGGTTTAGGGTTTATGGTTTGCTTACAGAGTCCCGTTGGCTGCTGTCGAACAAACCTTTCCCCTTCACGGCCATTTGCTCGCGCAGGTGTTTGCCATGGTTGGAGGGAAAGCCAAACAAATAAGAACTCTCTGTTTGGTTTGCAAGGACTGGGAGCAGACTGTTGAGTTGCTGGCGAGGTAAGACAAAGCTAGTATATCTGGTGCATGCGCATGCATGTTGCCACGTAGGTGTATACACTCCCTCGGTTAGGGCTTGCAAGCAGCAAGAAAAGTACTGCCCGCTAAATTTGCTCCCTTTGTTCGCTTTTTTTTTGCTTTTTGCTGAGGTGCATATCCACGCATGCTTGCATACATGCATACCAGCATTTTCTATGGGACTGTTTACTGCTGTATTTTCTTACGAGTTCTTCTCTTCTCTTTGGTGTGTATCCTTTATCCTTGCAGCTCCAAGACTTTAGACCTTGCAGCGGTCACTACCCGCCGGTTACCCGGGCGAAGACAGCGCATCCCACGGCAACGTAACCAGTACCGTGAGCATTTATTTGCCGCAACGTAACCAGTATCGTGAGCACTTATTTGCTGTTTGTTGATCAACAGTTTTTTAATAGTTGCCATTATTATATTCCCTACACTTATGCCTGCCGTGCAGTTGGCCCTACACTTGCGCCTTCTAATGATGCGGGCTGTGCACGCACCTTTTCGCCTCTCTCCTGCGATGTACCTGCAGCAACAGTTCGCTGGATAGTAAATCTTACGCGGACGTACTAAAGACATCGGCACATATACCGCAACATTTGATATTTATACAACACCCAAACAAGCACTTACGGCCAGCCAGCTAGCTAGCTGGTTAGCCAGCTAGCTAGCTAGCAAGTTGGTTGATGGGCTGGGAGTGTTGTCTGCATGCAGAAGCTCTCAACAACTTCCTGTAAATGCTAAAAGAGTAAAAGGTGACGATAAAGAAGACCAACAAACAGATGTTTCTCGGTTTGTCTGCGTATTATTTACCTAGCCATATACTTGCGGGTGTGTTGCAAATACATGGTTTGCTGCTATTCGTTTACTCCTATAGGAAACTCATTTTAAAGACAATTTAATATGTGAAAGCAGAAAAGGCACTATAGAAAAAAGAACAACAGTAAATGCATATATATATATATATATATATATATATATATATATAAGAAGCAGCAGACAGAGGCAATATCCCTCCTGTCTTGTGTTTCTCTTTCTTATTGTGTCTCTTATTTACTCCCGTTGTTTATCTCACACTTGTTGCTGCTGCTTATCTCTTTTTGTCTTTTCCTTACCAGCAAAATTGCGTCTGATGTTATAATAATCCATCTACTTTCCCTCTTAATGGTCAGCTCCTAAGCAAAGTATGTTGCTGCATTGCAGCAGGAGGGTCGCTTAATACCATATTCTGCTGCACTGCTTCTAGTCCTTTGCTGGTTAGCCATTTATCTCCTCTGTTCTCTTTGTTGTAACATCTAATAAACGGTCCTCGTGCTGTAATACAGCAACTTCGCTACCTAGCTTAGCTAGCCGCAGCTAGCACTGGGAGGAGGTGTAGACGATGGCGTCTTTTAGCATTAAATATGTGTAGGTACGTGCGAGTAGCTGCTACCATAGATGACTAGCTCTACACAGCAACAGCTAGCAGCAGCTAGCTAATGCTAGCTGCGGCAGCTGTCTCCTCTAGCTCCTCTAGCCTGTGAGGGGATACAGCTTGTTAGGTCGTAGGTGCACGCATTTAAATGGGATTTATTTTGTCTGCATGCAGGAATGTCTTGCAGAAGGAGCAGCAACAGCAACACTGTTGCAGCAGCGCATGCCATACGTTTGTGTTGGTTGACGCCTCCCCTCCCCTCTAACAAAAGGTCATCTTGCCGTAGTGCACAGGAGGAGAAGAGGGGATGGGGTGATACATTAGCTTAAAAGGAATTACATGAAAACGTATTATGAGGCCAGAAGGACCCTAGACCAAGATTGAGGCATTCGTTACGCATGTTCTGCTTGCTCGGAGCAAGTACAAAACCAGAACGGCTTCTTATATGCACCGCATTTCAGTGTAACTTGATCCGCCTAGACAAAAACAAGAAGAATAAATTAATATGAATACGTTTAATGTACTGGAAGTTGTCTAAAGGCACCCAAGTTTAGCGCGTACAGCTCGTACGCGCAACCGCATCGGCTGCGACCCTGGCCTGCTGCAGAACACCTAGGGGGCAAGAGGCATCGTGTAGGGTTTATTCCAGCTTATTTTTTGTTTTAAACAGTGAAAAATTAGATTGCATATAAACGGGTATTTTAAAAACATAAAAAAATCTAAAAAAGGGGTAGAGGCTGCTGGCTCAAGGGCTGCCCGCCGCAGGCATCTGCTGAGGTGAATCTCCACCTCATGAACAGGCGGGAGCCAGAAGGAGGCAACCCTTCCGTTTGAGGGAATATATTTTAAACACAAAGGTATCAATTTGAAGCTCTTTCGTTTAGTATTTATTTTCTGCCTTTTTTGGCACAGGACGCTCAACCACTCGGGAGGACGACACCCCGAGAGAGAGCGGCATCAAGCCTTGCAGAAATTGCCGCTGAATTTTCGCGCAAATTCTGGTGGTTTTGCTCCCTGGTTATAATAAGAGCGTCCTCTATTTGCTCGCAATATACACGAAACACCCCAACACAAACACTTTGACTCCTCCTGCTTAACACAATATTACCCATCTTGCCAGCTGCGGCTTCTCTCCCTCTCCTCTCTCCCTGCAAATTATTTTTTCGGCCCCGTTGACAGTCAACATATTTTTCAAGACTTTCTTTTCTTAAGAGTTGTCCTTTTGGCTGCAAGTGCCCACAGTAGCCTTAGCGCACTTCGCTTATGGGTCCTGCCGCTGGTAATCATCCTCTTTCCTCCTCCTCTTTTCTATCACAATGGGGGCGGGCTGCGCTAAAAACGCAGTTGGGGAACCTCATAGGCCTTTAGCTGCAAGCTCTTTTGCTGATGACACCCACAGGAGGGCGTCCTCTTCCTCCTCTACTTCCTCCTTTGCACAACGGCAGCACCAGCGGCAGCTAGCCTATGCGCAGTCCAGTCGATCGAGGTCCTCTGGCCTCAGTCTCGCTAGCAGCGGCAGAAGCTCGCGTTTAAGTTTGGTCCCGCAACCGCCTCCTAGAGTAGCAGCAGCTGCAGCAGCAGCAGCGGCCGCAGCAGCAGCAGCACGGTCGCGCACCGGAAGCATTCGCCGTCGTTCAAGTAACATATCCTCCTCATCTCAACAATCCAATGCGTCTGCTTCGCACAAAAGTCTACCTAGACAAGCAGCAGCAGCAGCAGGCGCAGTACCTTCTGCTGCTGCTGCTGCAGGCGCTCCAGCAAGTGCTGCAGGCGCTTGTGCATCAGCAGGAGATGTTGCGTCATCCCAGCAGCAGCTGCCTTCGCAGCAGCAGCCTCCGGCGCCTCCACCACCTCCTCCGCCACAGCAGCAACAACAGCAGCAACAAGACCAGCAGCAGCCGCCTGCAGCTGCTCCTGCGACTGTATCTGCTGCGCCAGTTGCTCCAACGAAGAAGCAGATGCAGAAGCCGCTGCTGCCTGCAGGCTACAGCTATGCAAGTGGTCATCCCCCGCATCATATGTTATCAGGGGACTTAACAGAACTTAACGCGGGTTTATTATTCCATGTAAGAATATATGCTATGAGGGCAAGAGGTATTGAATTACCTTCGCATGGATCTGCTGTGCTGCAGATACAGTGGGCAGCACCTGTTGCTGCACATACACTAGGAATGGATAAGAAACCATCCTCTATACAGCAGCAGCAGCAACAGCAGCAGCAGACGCAGCAGGACGGGAAAGAGCAACAAGAACAGGAAGAAAAGCCGCAGGAAAATGGGGAAAAACCGCCTCAGGAGGAGCAGCAACAGCAACAGGGAGACCAGCAGGGACAGCAGCAGCAACAGCAGGGACAGCAGCAGCAACAGCAGGGACAGCAGCAGCAGCAGAAACAGGATGAGGATGAGGAGCAACAGGTGTTAAAGCTGTCAACAGATGCTGCTAGAGGTCGTTCTCCCCGTTGGTTTAATTCATTTGAGTTTACTTGGCATGCATCTTCTTTAGAGCAGCTTCGTACCAAGGCATTGGTATTTTCTGTTATTGAGGCTTCCCCTCCTCCTTCCCAGCAGCAGCAGCAGCAGCAGGACCAGCAGCAGGAGGAGCAGCAGCAACAGGAGCAGCAACAGCAGGAGCAGCAGCAACAGCAGCCGGGACGCATCTTAGGTTGCTGCTCTGTGTGCCTCTATGCTATTGCTACGGGACCTGTACATCACGACTTGCTGCTGCTGTCCGAAGAAACGGGGCTTCCTGTAGGGCGTTTAATGATGGATATTCGCATGCAGCAGATATGTGATTTAATTATTAACCCTATTGAGGTATTAGGTCATTTTATTGATTCAGAAGAATCTGCTGATAGCGGAGGCTCCGACGCAGAAGACGAACAGGAACAGCAGGAGCAGCAGCAGCCACAGCAACCACTGCCAATTACTGCCGCTGGAGCAAGCGATACCGCTGCTGCAAATGCAGCTGCGGTTGCAGCTGTTACTGCTGCCGCAGCGAACTCGGCCGGCGGAGGAAAGACAAATGAGACTGGTGCTGCTTCCGCAGCACCAGCACCACCAGCAGCAGCAGGGACAGCAGCAGCCGCAGGAGCCGCAGCGGCAGCAGCAACGCGTCCGCTTCTGCGGGATTCCAAGTCAGACGTGTTTTGTTTTGCTGCTGGCAATTCGCCTCTTCAATCTTTCGCAAGAAGATCATGTGACTTTCGCCACGGGGAGAGGCAGCGGCGGCAGGCAGCAGCGGCCGCAGCAGCAAGTCGTGCTGCAGCAGCAGCAAGTCGTGCTGCTGCAGCTGCAAGCCGCGCTGCAGCAGCTGCATGTCGCAGAACCATTAAAGCCCGCAAGGAGGCAGCAGCCACTACCACTGAGGCGGATGCTGAGGGCAGCAGCATGGGCAGCACACCGTTGCGTCGTGGGAGCAGCATGAGCAGCAGTAAGAGCAGCAGCAGCAACAGCAGCGGCAGCAGCGGCGGAAGGAGCGGCAGCGATCCAGCGGATCTAGATGGGGAAGAGGAGCCTTTAGGCCGTTTAAATGCCCATTGGCTTTTATCCTTCTCCCCTACAGGTGTTGATAACCCAAGAGAATCTTTTTCCTTACAAACAGATCTTATGGTACAGCCTTATTGGAATGCAGTAGATCATGCTCTTCTTAAGCGAAGAGTTCGTAACCGCGCTCTCTCTGTCGCCTCTGCTGCATCCGCACCTGCTGGGTGTCTATCAAGGGCTGAATCTCTTAAGGATGTAGCATCCTTGGCAACCACACAACCTAACACGCACACCAGCAGCAACAACAACGACAGCAACAGTAGCAGCAGTAGCAGCAGCAGGGATGAGGCGAGTCCGACGGGGACGACGGAAGGGGAAGACGGGGGAGACGATGGGGTAGAGGGTTTAGGAGCGCTGGGAAAGGGGGACAAGGGAGGAGGAGGAGGTGCTGAGGAGGAGCGTAAACGGGCATCTTTGCGCTCGAGTGTGTCGGCAGTTGCGGTGTCTCGACAGCAGCTACATCGGGATCATCTCGATCCTTTTACAACATACGAGCGACTTGCTGCTGTCGCTGAGGAGGGGGATTTAGTTAAGAATGTGCTATCTGACGTGTTTCCTACATTACGTCTATCAACAACTGTAGATCAGCTGCGGCAGAACTATATGCGTATAAGGCTGCATGCACGCGTATTCGATAATGATGCACCGCAGCTGTATGGGGAGTGTTGGCTGCCTTTCTTTAAGGTATACGACTCAGATATTGTTAGTTCCGTCCCCCGCCTCTTCTACGACTCCTATTTTAGGGAGAAGTTGTGGCTTGACGGAAGACGCGTCGGGGACTTAGAAGGCATTATTGCGTTTCAAAATAACCCCGTTGTACGTCAGTTATGCGTTGGTGTACGTACAGAGAAAGGTGTATGCAACTCCATGCCTCCACATGTCTTCGATTTAAAGCAGCAAACCCGCATCGACCTGAAGATCACCGGAGGAGGTCTGCCCCCTCCAATCGCACGCATCGCTAATCTTCATGAAAAATTGCTTCAACTTATCACAGCTAAAACACAACAAAAATTACCCGAAAATCTTCCCCCTGTAACTGCCGTCACTGCTTTCCTCTCCTCCGTCAAAAAGACAACCCAAACTACCACCAACAGCGCGAGGGTAAGCAGAGCAAACCACATCCGCATGTATACGTATATATGTATATGCCGATATGCATATATTTGTATATCCGTATACGTATGTGTATACTTGCGGTTTATGCGTTCGCATGTATATTCTTCACACACAATTGAGTTTTCGTCTGCAAGAACACACAGAAACAACAGACAACACTAACATGCATTCGTCAAATGGACTAATAAGAACAAACTGCGAGTGTCTGTGGCTGGTTGCAGACGCTTGAGGAGGCGAAGGCGACTTGCGAAGAGCTGCTGCAGCTGCTGAGTGCTGAGTCGGAGGCCCGTCGACTTTTTTGTTTTGGTTCGGAGTGCGAGCTGCTACGGAGTCAGAGAGTCTTGCTGAACTTAGCTGTGCATACACTCGAATTCTTAGAGTTCGTCTTCTGGCAGTGCCGCGCCAGCTACTGCGCAGTTCTCTCTGCCGTCCTCCGCCGCCCAGAATTTGAACTTCACACGATTTTGCCTCCGAAGCCCGAGCCGTGTGCAGAGATGACATCTGCTGAGGTGTATGTACTCTACGTATTCATCAAGGAAGAACACGCAGCGGCAGCAGCCGCTGACAGTGTAACCGCTGCTGCTGCTGGTGCCGATGCAAATGCGGATGCAAAGGCCACCGCAGCAAACGCTCCAACCAGCGCCACCTCAGACAACGCTACAACCTCAGCAGCTGCAGGCGAACGCAAACCCAAACTTGACCGCTCTGAGCGATCTGGTGACCTCGAGCCTAACAACACGACAAACCCCAGTAGTAGCAGTAGCAGCAGCAACAGCACCGGCAGCAGCACCGGGAGTGCCGACAATGGAGGTGGCTCGAGGAAAGGAAGCAGTAGTCAGCAGCAGCCAACTCCAGCTTCGTGCGCTTCTCAACAGCAGCAAGAGCAGGAGCAGCAGCAGGCAAGCGGCGGTCGTTTGTCTTTGAGTGTGAACTTGCTGCCTCGTCTGGGTGTCAGTGACTATGGCGAAGGAGCACGGGGTTATTTGGGCGCTGCAATAAAGCGGCTTAGGAACGGCGGTCTTGGGGAGGGGAGCTCGAATGGCGAGAGCGAATCAGCAGGAGGAGCAGCAGCGGCAGCGTTGTTGCGCGAACTTCAGCAACAGCAGCCAGGGGAGGGATTGCTGGGTGGTGTGCAGCAGCGGCAGAAGACGGAACCCGAACCTTGGAAGCAGAAGCTGCGTGCATCAGTGTCTGCAGAGCGAACAGAGGAGCTGCGGCAGCTTGCAAGTTCTCTGAGTCCTGAGACGAAGTTTGCCGCAGTGCTGTATCATAAGCGGCTCAAGCTGTGCCGTCAGTTCCGCGTGCTGCTGCAGCGGGTGTTAGCAGCAGCCCTGCGGATGCTAGGGGGGGAGGCTTCGTTTGGAGGGCAGCGACGAATGGCGTCTCTGTTGCTGGCGAGCTGCTACTTTCGTGTCCCCGAGTTCCGCGAAGAGTTGCTGCGGTGCGTGCTGCCTCCTGAAGGCCGCGCCGCTGCAGTGGAGGAGTGGCGGGGAACAGAATACAACCTGGACGTGCATGCGTTGGCAGCAGCAGAGAAGTGGTCAACTGGAAGCCCGCTGCAGCTGATGTTGCAGTGGGAGACCTTCTACAGTGCTTTAAGGGATTATTTTGGGCCGGAGGCACTAAACGATGATGATGCAGCGCTGCAAAGCAAACTGCCACCGGAACCTGACTGGAGAGAAGAGCTGGGTCCTTCAGGGAGTTCTTTTTTCACATTTTTAGAACAGTTTGTGCGTTCTCTGCTGCTGAGTTCTGCCGCTAAAGGGCCACTGGAGTGGAAAGATATTCCTGGATATCGAACGCTGCTAAAGAGGCTGCTGCTAGAGATGAAAGGCCGCAGCGTCAGCAAGTACCCAGACTCGCTTGCAAACTGTACTGGTGCTGTGTTAGCGAATGAAAAGCTTCTATCGGTCTTTGTAAAGATCGTCCTACTGAAAACGCATGCACACAACAGCCCCCAAGTGTTTGCTGCCCTCAGCTATCTCGATTTCTGGACGCAGCTCATAGCGGCCCGTGGCCGCCAGCTGCCGCCCAACTTTGATTTCGCCTTCTTAAAGAAAGGCCTCCAGCTTGTTATTGAGTCGGACTTGTATGCAAATGTCTCGAAGGGCCTCTGGTTCATTTACAGAAATCTTCCGATCCTTAATGGAGAGCAGCTCAGCGACATCCTCAATGACCTCTGTCTGCTGCAACAAGGATCCCGCCTCTTCTTACACTGGGCATGGGTGGTGCGCAGAGCCTTTATGTGGCTTCTCCTCTACAGACTCGTTGAGGGCATGCGCAGAGTCATAGGAAGGATCACAGGACAAGAACCTACGTTCACCAGCGCCCGCAACAACTACTACTACCTCCAACTGCAGCAGCAGCAACAGCAGCATCCACGCCGAGTCGCCCTATCTGCGGAAGAGGCTGTTGTCATCAGCGGTCATTCCGTCCTCGTCTGCTTCTTAAGAGCCTTATCGCTTGAGGAGCTCCTGCCTCCCGCTGCAGTTCAAGCGGTGGAGGCCTTAGCAATGGGAGACTCTAACTACGTAGTCCCGCCAGCAACGGCAGCAGCAGCAGCAGCAGCTGCTGCTGCTGCAGCTGCTGCTGCAGCTGCAGGGGTGACACAGCAAGCCGATCAAGAATACATTCAACAACAGCAGCACCAGCAGCTGCGCCAACAGCACCAGCAGCAGTTCGAAGCCGACCTGAGTGTGCCTGCAGTTCAGGTGTACAGACGGCAGGCCGTGCAGGAGTTCAAGAGAGAAGTAGAACTTTACAAAACCTGGGTAAGGGAGGGAGCATCCTCTCTACCCATGATGATCATCCCCAGCGCTCCTCTTGACGCCAACACAGATGTGCCCCTAGAGGGTTGGCAGTGAGTAGTAACTGAAGGAGCACCTGCTGCAGCAGCCCAATAGAAGCAGCTGCAACTGCAAGTGCAACAACGCGGGCAACCTTATCAGCAGCAGGGGCACCAGCTGCCGCTACTGCATAGCCAGCAGCAGCTGCAGATGCAGCCGCATGTAGCAGCAGCGTCACCATCATCATGCGCAAGTGTATTTGCTGTCGCTGTAAGCCGCGGGATTCTCAAGACGGTGTTGGTCGCTGCTACGAATCACTTTAGTAGAGGAGTGGACAGAGGCCTTTTCTTCTGGCAACAAGGCCCATTCAGCAAGTCAAGACGCCCTGCACCCCAAACCCTAACGCACGGTTTGATGCGGGTGGACAGGGCGCGGAGGGAGCTGTAGTTTTTTTGCGGTTGCCTAGCAGAGTGCCGGAAGGACAGGCGAGGTGCGACTCAGGAAGTAGTTGAAACTCACCGCCATTCTTTCGGCTTTGCTTTGTTTTCTTTCGCTGCTTTCTGTACAATAGTTGGGCTCTATGTACTGCCCTTCAGCCTCCCCACTCTCTTTTGAGCTTCTTTGTGACACTGCCGGAACATTTGTTTGTTTTCGTCTCTGTCAAGCTAACGCTTTCCTCGTCTGTTGAGCTGTGTGAATGCCTCTCGAAACCCTAAACCCTAAGGCCTAGTCTACACAATACATGGGGCACATGGTGTCCTGCTGTTGGATCACGGTTTAGTGCAGTTTAGGGTTTATTTGTTGGTAGTTGGCCCTTCGCCACTCAGTTCAGGATGTTCGGAGTATCTGCAAGGGCGTAGCAAAAGCCAGGTCAGAACGTCTACTAAACTATCTACGAGGGGAGGATGAATAAACTAACACCAATAACTTTATCTCGACCCTCGCCACACCACTTAAGGACTCGAAGGATCTTCCAGCCTTTACAAATCTGGATGAGGGAATTCTACAGGAGTCAGGAGAGCTCAAATTTGCTATTGTTGGTTTGCATGTCCTCGCGTACAAACATTAGTACTAACCCCCCAAAAGCACAAGTTGTGTGGGTGTGCTATATGGTGCATCTTCTCCTCGACAGGAAGAGAATTGTATTAGCCAGAAAATGGCTTTACTATGGAGAAGCAAAGCTTCTGCATAAGTGGATCAGCCTTGCTCACAAACAAAAACAGGAGCTCCCCGAGTTCCTCGTCGCTCTCTTGTGTACTTCGGGGAGTTGGAGGAAGACCTTCATACCAAATTATCCCTTCAGAAAGTCAATTGAAACACTGGTTCCTAACGATTCAGCAAACCATCGAAGAAATTCAATGTTTCTGGCCCCCCTGTCCGGCCTCGGCCCCTGTTGGGCCTCTCCGCGGCGGCGGATATACACAGCGTACGGCATTTTGGTTGCTTTTTGGCGGCTGGTTGGTCCTGAGAAAGAAAAATAGCATTTTGTAAAGCCAGTTAGGTTGGTTTTGTGTACTGAGCAGGTAGAAACGGGTAAGGGCACATCTTGCTAGCGCGCAGGTGGGCGAGAAGGGAGTTGTCCGCCCGGCCCACCCGTTCAACTGTGTCCCATGTAGGCGCAACTTCTTCAAGGCCGCATTTTTTAAACTTTCTTCTCTTAAATATTTTATTTTAACTTTTGAAGCTGGATTTGTTGAATTATCTGCAAAACCACATGCATTTCAGCAAGGATTTCTCCGGCACACCCGTAAGTCACCGCCCTGGCCACAGAGCCTCCGCCGGAGTGCAAGCTTGCTCATTTCTGGTCTTCGTTATTTGTTTAATTCCTGAAACGCTCTTAATTTGCTTTTATAACTGATCTTTCAATGAAAGTTACCAAAGAAGGCGTTCGGGGGCCACTGCTTCCTGTGCGGGCTCGTCCCGAGCGCCCCTTGTGTTTCGCCACACACGAGGGGGCATTAGAAGCATCCCGCTCCCCTGAGTCCGTAGTAGCTCCTCATTACCCCTTAGTATCCATCAACAAGCCTGCCTGTGAAGCACGCAAATGCCGACCTTCCTTCAGCGATCCCTCGGCACCCTGCAGCCCAGACACAATTGGCTCGAAGTACCCAATCACTTCTTGTCCTGCTGAAATCCAAAAGATCAACGCAAACACTCAGCAACAGCATCCCTGTGGAATCCGCATGCTACGGGCAAACAGATGGGCAACAGCAGAGGTACGCAGGCAGAGAGATTCAACCACGGAGCCGGGAGGAGAACCTGCAGAAGCAGAAGAAACCACAACAAAGAGCAAACCAGAAGAAACACAAAATGTTACTGGCCAACCTGGCTTCTCCTCCTTGCCCAGTCATTTGCTAGCCTTCATTTTGTCTTCGGTTGGCAGCCAATCTGCAGAAAAGGCGACACTCTCGCATGTCTGCCGCCGCTGGAAGGAAGTGATGCGATTACATTGCATGTGAGCAGCAGCACAGCTGTCTTCTTGGAGCTCCTTCTGCCAGCCCTACAGTTTTGGCCGGTAAACGTCCTTCAGGTGGTGCTGCTGCAGCCACAAACAGTTGAGGGGATACTGTTTATGCAACCCAATCTGTTTGCATCTTTGCTGCAGGTGGTCATCCGTGGACGCTTCCCATAGGCCATTAAGTTCTTTATCTACTGCTGTAGGTCCTTCCATTCAACTCAGAAGTCTCTGGCGCAGGACAGAGACGCTCGTCCTTGCAGACGACGACGCAGCCGAGGCAAATGAGCTGCTGCTGCAGCTCAGCAATGCCCCATGCAGCAGCAGCACAGCCAGCAGTATCAGCAATCCCACCAGCAGGGTTAGCAGTGCCAGTCGCATGTGTAGCTACAGCGACAGCAGCAACAGCAAGCTCAGCAGCAACAGCAGTCGGGGCATGAATGAGGCGGAGCACGCAACAGGGCCTCAATGCTGGACTTTGCCGTATTTGAGGCATCTGCGGGTTCATCGCAGCATGGGGGGAGGCTACATCAGACATTGTAAGACGTTTCGTTATCCACACCTCTGTTGTTGCTCCTCTATCGTTTTCCCTCGAAACATTCGTTTGCGTTTGCCTCTTTCTCCGTTCCTCTTTTCTCCTTTTTCTTCTTTGGTCTTCTTCTTTCAGTTAGTCTGCTCCCTTAGTCGCAGGCTGGGTTGGCGGCTGCGACTTCGTTCTTCTTCATACAAAAGAACTGATTTCCCGAGCGAATTATTTTTCTTGTATCCTTGTGAAACACGTGAACATGGAGTGTCCCACATTATGCCTGTCGCTAGTCTTCCACACTGTGTGAATCCAGTTGCCTGTGGGGTGTACTTCTACACCCAGTCACACCGGTGTCCCTCTCTGGGGCATATTCCTTGCATTGGTGCTCCGTTTGGTGCAATGATGCTTCTATCCATGGCGCTCTGTTGAAAGTTTTCGATTCTTGTGCCTCCTGTGCGTTTGCAACACAGCCACACCTCAAAATATTTTGGCTGCAGCAGACGCAGCTAGGGGATCTTATGGCTTAATACCCCTTCATCCGGGGAGCAGTTGCCCGAGTAGTAGTAGTAGTAGTAGTAGTAGTAGTAGCAATAACAACAGCAGCAGCAGTGACAGCAGCAGCGGTCTGCAGCAGCTGGAAGAGCTCGTGCTCGAGACCGAAGTGGGACCTGAGCTACTGCTGGCTCTCCGCGGCAAAACACCGAGATTGAAGACACTTATTATCAGCTGCCTTCACGATAAGCCCAACAGTAGCAGTCAGGAAAGAGGTCAAACGGCAGCAGCAGCTGTTCCAACAGAATCAGTGGCGGCAGAAGTGGAGGGAGTGTCTGCACTTGAAGCATTGCTGCTTCTCCTGGAGGAGCTCCCACCTCAGCAGTTGGCTGTCTTCGGGTTTGGGAATTCAGTGGGAGTCTCGGGTGGTAGACGCAGCGCCAGCAGCGACAGCAGTAGCAACGGCAGCAGCCGCAGCAGCTGCGGATTGCCTGACGGCCTCGAGGGCCTTCGGGAGAGATTACAGAGGAAAGCAACCCAAGTTGGCAAGGAAGAGGCGTTAGGAGATGAGTTGTGTTCTGTACTTGCCGCCAAACACCATGAGTCGCTCCGCGCACTCTGGGTATGCAAAGTCACAATAAGCTAAATTGGCCGTCTGCCGTTTCTGTTATGTATATGGTATATGCACAGTGTATTTTCTTGAGTGAGGACAGCAGCACTTAATACAGAAATTGCAGGCATAATGCGCCATGGCCATATATGGGCAGATATATATTTTGGTGTCATTATTTTTCTATCTTCCTGGGCAGCGCATCCCTCACGTAGACATTCCCCCAATACACCTAAACATACTCACAGTAAACATACTCACAGTGCCTCTTTCACTCACAAGAACAGATGTTGCATCTCTATATGTTGCCACTTTCGCCTTTGTTCTACGTGGATCTACTTGGTCGTGTCGGCAAGCTTATTGAGTGCTTTTTTGTTGATATATTTGCTGTTGCCTTCGTTGTTGCTGCTCCTTGCTCCCGATGCATGCTGTTCCTGACTTCTATCTGGTGTTTTGCAGATGCCCGACATTTGCACCTCTCTTGAGGGTGCAGGGGACCTCATCTTTCGCTGCCGCCATTTGACGATTTGTTCCATACCTGGTGCAGCTGTTCTTCAAGAACTCCACTGCATGGTGGGAAGCCGCCGTCCTGTAGAGAGTTCGTCAACACCGTTAGATACTTTGCTATTTACTTAGCCGGATGACTAGCTGGCTTGCCCCTAGCTAGATATGCCTTGTCACACCAGACAGAGATGTCATGTGGATAACTACCTGGACAGCTGGCGTCCACAGCGTCGGCAGCCAGAGCAGCAGCAACGTCAGCACCAGCAAGACGAGGCGGTCCGTGCAAAGCTGCCTCGCTGTTGTTTCTTTATCTTTTGGACGGAATTTGCATTTCATTTGCTTGATGGTCCGTGCTGTTGGCTTATTTGTTTTGTTTTTTTACAAAGGTAGCGGATGGCCTCAAGGCCTACGTGCTTTTGCCTCTCCTCCAAACCAGGCTTCATTGACGTTTGCAGGAGTGTAACTCTTTTTCTCAGAATTTTTCGTTTAGAGACTGCGGTTTGCAACTGGTTGAGCCCTACCTCAGCAGTATCCGAAATCCTCAAACCATTACCTGCTGCTTCCAACCTTTGTCAGCGGACGGGGGTTCCGGGGGGTTCCGGGGGCTGATTAATTGGACCTCTGTGTCTAGTTCCTACGGCCTTGTATTTGGCGGCACGCTTTAATTTGAGAGTAAGCATGTGATCGCCAAACTGCTTCAATCAATTCCCTTGCAGCTTCGAGTTCTTGTCGAAGTTGCTGTTGTGGAAAAGTTGCACCGGTACAGCTTATGGAGTCGTCCACCGGCAGGAGAGGCCGTTTCCGACTGACCTTGCCCTTGCTGCAGTCCGCTTACTAAGTGGAAGCTCTACCGGGTAGACTAACGAGGCGATGGCCACCCCTTTAGAAGGTAGTTGAGCGGAGCTAGAGGTAGCAGACGCGTAGAAGGGTAAACCGCACCCTCTCTAAATGTCTATCCAGCCACTGTGGCTTACTATATTGTCTTGTTTACTTTGCATGCACAGCTCAGACTAGAGCTGCCTATTATACAATACGCACAAAGCCCAAAGACAAAGCCTTCTGCCGGAATCGAACCGGCGACCTTCCGCTTACTAAGCGGATGCTCTACCGACTAAGCTAAGGAGGCGAAGGTCACCTCTCTTCCCAACTGCAAAGCGGGAATCGGAGAGATTTCGGGGTAAAGAAAAAGCAGGCAATCAAACGACGCATGCACACGAGTTCCAACGTGAAAAAGGCAACTAACCAGCGCACGCCATTTGCAAAGATCGACAGAACCTTCAAGGAGTGCCACACAGCAACTGAGAGCGCATGGCAATTCGGCCTTCTTGTTCTCAATTGCTACACGGAGAGGTGGCCCTCGCCTCCTTAGCTTAGTCGGTAGAGCATCCGCTTAGTAAGCGGAAGGTCGCCGGTTCGATTCCGGCAGAAGGCTTTACCTATCGGTAATTTTCCAACATTCATGCTAGAAACAACGCAACCTGTCAACTGTGCAGTTGCTGGGCTGTTAAGGACACTTTGGACGGGGCCTTCCCCTGTATGGACAAGGCCTTTGCTTGGTTACTTTTTCTTTCCTTCCTAGCTAGTTGTTCCTCAGACGAAAATTCCCCGGAGACAAGCTTGTGCCGGTTCGATGCCATAACCGTCCAGCTTGTTTGGTAAAGAAGCCTTTTTGTTGGCACATTCCTACTATTCACCTCCACAGGACACTTTGGTTCACCACAGTAAGCAGCCCACAACTGATGGGGCGACCAACTATGCATAGGCAGTTCAGACTACAGCTACTTATTGTACAAAATGCACTCGACGTAACGGCATAGCCTTCTGCCGGAATCGAACCGGCAACCTTCCGCTTACTAAGCGGATGCTCTACCGACTAAGCTAAGGAGGCGAGGGTCACCTCTCCAAATAGCAACTCAGCACCAGAGCCCTCCCCATGTGACGCTGTCTGAATTGCTCTGCGACACGCCTTGTCGGTTCCCTCTCTCCGCTTTTTATTGGCTTGAGCTAGTGCGTTGCCTTTCCACCATTCGACTCTCCTTCACACGTTGCTGGATTGCCGTTGAGTATGCTGCTAAGCTTCGGGCCCCAACATAGCTCGGACTCCCATTTTGCAGTTGGGAAGGGAGGTGACCCTCGCCTCCTTAGCTTAGTCGGTAGAGCATCCGCTTAGTAAGCGGAAGGTCGCCGGTTCGATTCCGGCAGAAGGCTTTACCTATCGGTAATTTTCCAACATTCATGCTAGAAACAACGCAACCTGTCAACTGTGCAGTTGCTGGGCTGTTAAGGACACTTTGGACGGGGCCTTCCCCTGTATGGACAAGGCCTTTGCTTGGTTACTTTTTCTTTCCTTCCTAGCTAGTTGTTCCTCAGACGAAAATTCCCCGGAGACAAGCTTGTGCCGGTTCGATGCCATAACCGTCCAGCTTGTTTGGTAAAGAAGCCTTTTTGTTGGCACATTCCTACTATTCACCTCCACAGGACACTTTGGTTCACCACAATAAGCAGCCCACAACTGATGGGGCGACCAACTATGCATAGGCAGTTCAGACTACAGCTACTTATTGTACAAAATGCACTCGACGTAACGGCATAGCCTTCTGCCGGAATCGAACCGGCAACCTTCCGCTTACTAAGCGGATGCTCTACCGACTAAGCTAAGGAGGCGAGGGTCACCTCTCCAAATAGCAACTCAGCACCAGAGCCCTCCCCATGTGACGCTGTCTGAATTGCTCTGCGACACGCCTTGTCGGTTCCCTCTCTCCGCTTTTTATTGGCTTGAGCTAGTGCGTTGCCTTTCCACCATTCGACTCTCCTTCACACGTTGCTGGATTGCCGTTGAGTATGCTGCTAAGCTTCGGGCCCCAACATAGCTCGGACTCCCATTTTGCAGTTGGGAAGGGAGGTGACCCTCGCCTCCTTAGCTTAGTCGGTAGAGCATCCGCTTAGTAAGCGGAAGGTCGCCGGTTCGATTCCGGCAGAAGGCTGTGCCATTATGTCTGGTGTGTTTTGTATAGAAAAACGCTCCAGTCTGAGCTGCCCATGGATCCGGAATGGCTCAAACAGTTGTGGGTTGCTCCTGTTGACGCATTCGTTTGGTGCACCTCAGTTTCGCGGGTACGCGAGTAGCAGGATTGTGCTAACGGGAAACCTTTGGG